>VUJU01001749.1:31130-49495 GCA_009835225.1 Aphis craccivora
TACTAATGATAGTATATCATAAGAGAAACATTGGTCACTACCAAGGTCAAAATGTGTATGATTACAAAAACTAACAACAGTTAATTATTTCATGGTCTTTTAAATAATAATATACGTACCTATAATATCTATATGAATCATTCTGCCGTCATAAGCCATTAAGCAGTAACTCCAAAAATCGTAGTTTTCAGGAAAGGATAAAACAGTTTTCGACACTAAATTAAGCCATAGGGTAAAAATAATAATTTTTTAAATATTAAAGAGATGGTATGTTATTTTATTTTTTATGAAGAAACTATTAAACATAAAAAAAAAATTATTTGATAATTTTGTATGGGTTTAAATGGACTTACTGCATTATTGTCTTATATAATTCAGAAGAAAAAAATCAGTAAGTACTCTTTTATTTGGAATTACTGCCTAATTCCCTCTGATCATAGGCACCATGACCTGTTTAAATTGTATGTTAGAATGATTTATTCTTATATTCAATATAGGTTTTTCTTAGAAACCATTTTTTTCGATCTGTTATTTATTTTAAAGATTTATTTACACAAATTAATAACTTAAAAATAGAAAAATGTAGCACTTTGAAATTATAATGACGCATTACTAAGGTTGAATTGGGGTATTTTTTTTTTAATTAATAATATATTATTCCATATCAAGTTATCTATAGGCCTGTAACATTGTAGTTTAAATTATTATTTTATTTTTGGATTAATTTAAATATTAAACCAGAAATTCTAGTTTTATTGCTTTTTGAATAAAATAATAACTAGGGGGAAAAGCAGTAACTCCAGATCATTTATGGCAGTTACTGTTTTTTTGTTCTAGTATATGGACATGCTGCTTATTTGCTTCTTATTTTAATAAATTCGTGTACATACTGCCTTTTCTGTTATTTTCTTTTCAATTTCTATGAATTTCTAATTAGAAAAATATAAATTTTTATTACGGGAATCGATAGAGAATTAAAATATCTATTGATAGACACCAAAAACTCGATTTTCACAAAAATTGAGTTACTGCTTACGGTCTTATGACGGCAGCATTATATTTGATATAAAATTTGTTATTTGGTCTTCTTTTGTTAAAATTTGTTTCAGATTATAATAAATGTATTATTTATATATATATATATATATATCGTTAAACTATGCCTAAAAATTATACTAATATAATCTGACAATGGAAATTAATTTCTTTTGGTAATATTATTTTATCAAATAATAACTTAAATATTATATTGTTAAAATGTATAACCAAATTTCTTATAAATTAAAAAAAGAACTTAAATATTTGTGCTACCATAATAATAATACCATAGTAAATTACATTTTTCGTAAAAATTATTATTCGATTTTATTAATTTTATTATTATTATTATTATTATTATTTTATTTATTCGTAATTATTATTTTGACGTTAAGTTTAATAGATTAATTTAATTAATGAATATATCAAATTATATTAAATTAGACAAATTTCTCTTATAAATTATAATTAATTCAAATGTAAAATTATATTTATGTTGAACATAATAGGTATTATTGATAATGGAAAAATACCGTTATATTCAATTCAAAATATTTCTGTAATGTTGATGAATAATTCGCATATAAAGTTCTCATCAGCATAAACGTTTATGATTCGTCTTTGAAAATCAAGTTTATAGATAAAATATTAGACAACAGGATAATATACAACAATTAAATACCTAATTATTACTTAAAAGCACAAAATAATAACATGTTCTTATACGGGTTAATTATATGAATATACGACTTAGTACACTATACATTGTATACAATATGTTGAATGTTTGTGGGTGGAAGTATATACGTGTTGGACCCGCTTGACTATTTATTTCAGTATACTTTCAGATATAAATTATGTGAAAATAAAATCTGAGTTATTTCGCTTAACTATAGTGTCTTTAGAGATAATTATATTCTATATATTATAGTGTTGAATGGTTGAATATTTTAGTGGGATCAGTGCACAATTAAATATCAATTGTTTGACAAATTAAAATCAAAAAATAGTCAAGTAGATAATCGCAATATAGTTCTACAGTAGTTTCAATCTTATCTCGTTACCAACAAAACCACAGTTATTGATATGTTAAATAACTTGAATCCAACGATGATTCATTTCATTTGATAAAAGACAAATCTGACCGAAGATAGATAACTAAGGTTACGAGATAAATAATTATTTTACTACTTAATACTATTAAATATTATTTGCAATGTTTTAAATTTTTTTTATATATATAAGAAATGACTATTTAAAAAAAAAATAATACTAAGAAATGTTTTTGACTACACAAAGTACTAACCAAATCAGATTGTTTTACTAAAAAACTTCCCTTTAAGTTTAAAATTTAAATAAAATAAAAAAAAAATAATTTAAATTCTTCTATACTCTATATAACTTTCTATAAAAACAAAGAATAATAATAATAAATACCAATCATTTTAAAATCAATACATTCATTTCTTTGCTCAGATTCTAAAGAAAAATCAGAACATTTATTGGATGCCTTGTAATATTTCGATCACATTTTATGTTGTGCTCTTTTTTTTAGCTATTGGGCTAAATGTTACATACTATTTGATATTCAATAACGATAATTATTATGTGGTTAGTAAGGTCTTAGGGCTTTAGAAAATGGTTAATGACTTAATTTTTATTTGCTGTCTGGTTAGTATGAGTTGTTTTCCGAATAACATAACGTTGTTTAATATGCAGTTCATACTTGGTAAATTATTTAGAAAACGTAAACAATGATTTTTAAATATTACACTTGTATAAATTCACCGATACGTTTTTTTTAAAACTATATGCACATTTTTATTAAATCGGTTTTATAATTAAATATAGATTATTATCATCGGTAACTTTTCGTTTTATAAGTTGAAAAAAAATAACAAAATTGTTTCATGAATTTTCAAAGTGGTTTAAGCATTTTTATTTTAAAACTTTCCTGTCACTTTGTGTTAGTATCTATATAATAGGTATGTACAATAAAGACCAAAAGTTTAAATGAATGAATAAATCAGCGACTAATGTGTTAATATTTAATGCACTGGATTAAATTGTACCTAACAACATAAATGTAAGCAGACAACAACTGCCACTACTAATATCATAAATCGGATTAATAGAAACTTCATATACGATTCCAACACTAAAAATTGTTTATTAAACTTACATATTAATCTTCAACATTTATCAATTAGTTAACAATGTTTAGTAATAATTATACCGTAACTTATGATAGTCCTGATATAAATAAAAACAAACTAGCTTAGTTTAGTTAATTATGAGAATATAAATTGTTAATAATATATTATGATACATATTGCTAACATATTTTTCGTTAAACTTCATTATTGTAGAAGAAACATCTTGAATATATTTTGTAATCTATGTAAATGTATAGATAATATGATATTTAAAAAAAACCCTCAAAAATCAAATTTTCTCCAACGTGAGCTTTGAACTTATTATTCATAATCTGGCTATGGTCGTTAATAGAGATGATACTGCATTCACTAACTAAAGTAATAATGCTCGATTCAGAAGAAAGTGATTTTTCCAATAAGCGTGTTCTCTGCAGCAGATTGAATGTTATATTTCACCATGTTAGGTATTATGTACCATGTTTGATTTACCAAATGAATGACAGGCGATGCAATTGTATATTCAACCAAATATGTGATTGTTATTATCTCATTGTCTCTTATGAGCTCAATAATTGTAGTTCTAATGCCATCGACTGTAGCAGTGATTTCCACTTTACGCAAATAATATATACACCGAATTATTGGATCCAAATTTTCCAAATAACGTTGGTAATTTTATTTGAAATATTCGTGTGTCGTTCCGAAGTCGTTGAACGTTGATTGTAAATGCAGCAAGATAACAGCGAGAGTAATCTTATGGATTGACCAGAAGCGAATTATTTTTCATTACCGCGTTATCGTCATTGATGTTGTTCAAAAATATGTGATAATGTTCCATCATTTGGATTTCCAAACATAAGAGCAGTTTTGACCCTATAGAAAAATGTAGAGCCTTTTGTCTGACGCACTCGATATGTTATCATTCGGAGTGCAGTACGAAAATTACGATGGACATTGTAATCCAACTCCCTAAACGTATACTCGTCACAATTATTAATAATGTAGGGTACCTATGTATCATTTTCATGTAGATAGTTATGTTATCAAGGATTTTAAATATTTTCTCTGATTTAGTTATGTTTATTAAAACCAGTTCGTTTAAGATTTTTGTCTATTTTGTAGACGTTATTAAGGCCTAATATTCATAAATGAGTTGTATTTTATTTTTACTGTAATAATATTATAATTGTTTCATATAAAATACTGATTGAGTTAAAGTATTCTGTTGATAGAGTTAAATTGCATAATATTAGTTTATTTTTAAATAGAAACCAATCATCAGCAATCTCCAAGGTTGCGTATAACTTGACTTAAGTCATCAAAAAAATAAACTTTTATGATTGTATTTTTATTATTATATTATTATTTATAAACATGGTATAATATTTGAAAATAATTTTATCAAAAATTAATTAATATATATTATGTTTATAAACTGTTATAGTTATTATTTTTACTCTTCATGAATTTAGTAATAATCACTTTGGTGTGGCCTAAAATTATCAGGTTACTATCTATATTGTACTTAAAAAAAAAATTTATCTCTTCTAAATTTTATAAAATTTCGTTATTTTCTACATAAATTATTAAGTATAAAATATGTTTTATTCAAGTAACATTCAACTTATAGCAGTATAAAGAGTATATAATAAAAAAGGAAAAAAATACTTGTTAAAATACTATCAAACATTATTGAGCATATATGGTTAGGACAGTGACTGAAGTGTTCTTAACCAGCGTAAAATGAACCCGGCATAGGGGTGCAATAAAAAATCCACTGGAGAAGGAAAAAAAGTAAGAAAATTAGTAATTTTTTCGAATAAAATCGTATTATTGCAACTACCGTCGTATTCGTATAATTGAGAGTGAGACCAACATCGGAATTTCATAATAATAGAAATAATTTCAGTTTTCAATGTCTTGGTTATTTAAGCACGAATTGAACGCGCTCACCAATATTAAAACTAAAAAAAAAATCATCATTAATTTTTCAGATTATATACACTTCATTATTATGTTTAAATATTACTATTATTTTTTTTTATAATCTAAAGTTTCAATATTTATTCATTGTTATAACTAAAATAAAATGTCTAATTATTATTTTAATATGTACTGGTATTTTTTTAAAGCTTTCATATTTTTCTTTTAAAATGTATAGTTTAAATTATTCAATAATATTTTGATATTAGGGCAGTGTTGAATTCTCGTGGATAAAGTTAAGAACCAAAGATGTATAAAGTTAAATATAGGTGAAATTAAAAAAAAATAATAATAAATATATATATTATAATAATATTATATGCCTTTTCCGGCAATTTCATAAGCGTATTCATTATCTAGATTTTATCACTCATTGTCATTAGATGGACATCGAATTTTATATATTATTTTTTAGTAAATTATATTAAAAAAAAAAAATCATGAAAAAACCCATTTATTTTTATATTAGATAGTCGTATAAATTATTGTATCTATTTAAAATAACTTAAAGATGGAAGAATAATCATAGTTACTCGTAAATTATGCCGGGCACGGTATAAGAACAATGATACCCGACCTTCACGCTCGAATAGCGTCTCGTTCGGAAGAACGTGAGGTCTGGGAAATCGCTACTCACAAACCACGCCTGGATTTGATTTATCACTTCACCCAAGGGTTGGTCACGTATGATCCTGAATAAATTGCCAAGAAGGACACTCACCCTAATGTTACCTAACGGTTAGTATCCAGAAACGTTGTATCGGTTTGAAGTTAATAATTTAGTACCATCTATATTTTATTATTAACTAATTGAGAATTCATACAATTTAAACTATACATTAAGTTTCTTATTAAAACTAGCTTGTTGATTTCAAAACTGTGTACTTAGAATCTATTAGTTACTATTTTTCAACTCTTTTACATTCTGAAATCGACGTGTGTTTCGCCTAACTCACGAGTGATTTATTACTTCCGTTGTTTCACCGTAAAAACAATTTACGTAAATGGTTTGTCATACTCGTATGTAGTTTTATATCATTCATGTTTAGTGATATCGAATACCAAGGAGAGTATAGAATATAGATATAATATGATTAATTTTTAGCCCACTGGTAAGTTATGTGATTCCTTTCTTGGTATTTAAATATTTTTGTTTTTTAACACCAACAGCTACTGTATATTTTTCTTAAACTATGCGTGAAGTATTCTGAAAACCGCAAATACGTTTATTTATAGATACTACGTTGAAAATATTTGAAATGGATATTAAAAGTTCAATATTTTACTAAATAATGGTGTTATATTTTTGTAATTCTTAAAATATTTTTTTTGGGGTCTTAAAAGTTTTGCCACTAAGTTAATTAATATTTACACAACTATTTATTCAAAATATGTAGATTAAAATATATAAGCTGTTTATGTTATAAGCTTATTCAAGTCGGTCTACAATGTGCTGGTATTAACTTAATAATAGCGGATAATATTGTAATAATTATTACACATATTATAATAAAATAAGTGAATTTTTTTTTTCAAAAATAAAAAGTTTAATTTTATTTATGACTAATATAAAAGTGAATTTCTAACATAAATGTGTCCTGTACGATGAGAGATCAAATGTAGATAAAAATAAAGGGTTAGATTCTGTGACCAAGTATATTAACAGGGGCAGGATTGTCCAATTTAATACCACATAATATAGCAAATGTGTGATACTTCATTGCCCATGTAATATGAAAAGGCTAACAACTAAAAATGTTATAAATCATATAAGCATTAAATAGTGTATTATTATTTATAACTAACTAAATACTATTTCAATAAATGACATTTTTTTTTAAACTTATCTTTTTACACGGAGTAATAATAAAATATTTTTGGGAGGAATAAATACATAATAAAAAAATCAAGATATTAATTAGTTGATGGAATGTTTTTAGTCTGAATCGTTATTCATATGCAACTCATGATAATGTAATACACTTATTACACTACACTGAACAAAGTACACTAGACACTTATTATATTATTATATTTTGTTATTACTTTTTTCAACGTAATTCTATAGTTCACTTCAACAATATAAGAGTACCACCGAATACGACGAGAGTATCATTTTTTTTTTTTTTTTTGTTATCTAAAATCGCTATTCGAAATATTGTTCACATCATAAATGGCGAATAACACAAACCTAACATATTTTTATGAATTCAACATGACAAAAATATAGAACAATATTGGATTTCGTTTTATTTTACAAAATTTCAATTTATTAGATTTCCTATTTTGTGGATTTCAAATCTTGATTTTAATACTCATACTCGCTAAACTTTGTGCGTTTCAGTTAACCGATCGAATTATTTTCCTGAACCGTTGAAAATTGTTCTTCCATGTGTAATACACAATTCATAATAATTATGGTTTTATACCCGGTGTATATTTTCATCACAGTCGTTAGAGAGGAAAAACATTAAGAGGAATAAATACACAAACAGACATTACCACAGCTTTAAAACGTTCGTTGTATGAATTTACCGACTATTATGGACGCAATTTTCGTTTAATGTTTCCGACGTTATTTCCATCTAGTCAAATAAAATGCTGTATATTCCAATTAAACCGATACTGACCTTCAATACAAAGCACATAAATTACAATAATCCATGAATGGTTTTGTGGTGATTTTAATCCTAAAATGTGTGTTAAAAATATGACAGCGAGATTGTACCACACATACCTAACAATATACATAATTATACAATAATGTTGTTGTTATTGTATTTTTATTTATTATTATTACGTAAGTATATTATTTACAAATATCCGTCTAAATATGTAATAATAAACAAGGCTATCGGTAATTCACTTACGTTACATGATAAATTATTAATAAATAATTTAAATTATATAAATTCTATGAATTTATTTGCACACACATAAAATAAAGTAAAATTTCAATGTATGTCTTCAATTCAATACCCATTTATTGTAGTTTATTTTGTTTTAGTATTAGTAGATCATAACTAGTCCAATTAAAATTTTTTTTATTATTCTAATAACATAATAAAATATAAAGTGGAGCCTGGTAGATGACATTTTTTTACTGGGTTACATACTGCATTTACCTAACCTTAATTAAAGATTATTGAATTTTCTAATAAATTGTTTATCATAATAAGAAAAAAAAGTTAAGAGAAATATGTTTCATGATATAATGTATGCATGAAAATCGAACTCCGAATTACATAGCTAAATAAATGTAGTAAAATATATCTTAATTTGTAATGAATAAAAATTGTTACATATTATTTTACTAATTCAGTTATAGTTATAAACCAATCATTTAAAATGTTTGTTCTTGGTTAGGCCATAAGTTTGCCACTGAGTAAGTGTAAAATATAATTATCTTGATCAATTGATTACTTGTATATATTATTAAAAACATTTTAACTAAATAATCATTTTAACTTGTGAGTAATAGAACAAATATTATTAATAATATTTTTTAAATATTGTTAAATATTATTTAGTATAGTTTTAAAAAAATGTATTTAAAACATTTTTAGTACATATAAGAAAAAATATTATTTCTATAAAATATTTGAAATATAATGCTGTAGAGCACAATAATCAATAAAATAATCATAATAATATTATATAATTTAAATTTTTGACAGGAATGTCATCGATAGATGAAAATTCCTATTTTGAATAATTATTGTACTTATAATATTTTAGCCAAAAATACAGTGAACTGAGTTACGCTTGAATGTTTTAGATACTTTAAAAGGGTATACCGAAGTTTGTATTCACATCTAGGTATAATCAGGCTGATATTTGTATGATGTTTGTAAGATTGTTTTTTTTAAATTTATATCATCTGTAAATTTAAATTTATTATTTAATTTAATTCATTGTTTGACAAGATCTTAAAAATGTTGATAGACAGTGTGTAGATAGAATAATTCCAGTTTTATTTGGATAAACATATTTAAGGTAAATTTACTTTACTCCTAGCATTAAATAGTAGTTATAATTCAGTTTCAACAGATTTTCAATAATACTATATGTATGATATTTTAATATTTTAATAAAAAACCAATTTCAGAAAGTATTTGTATTTTCATTACAGATTTTTTTTAATTGGGATTTGGAGAAAAAGAGCATTGACTTTATTGAGAAAAAATTGAATAAATAAAGTATTTTAAGGGTACATCATGATTGGTCTTTTGTATTGAAATCGCCTTTAACTATAACATTAGTTTTAATATTTAATTTTAAGATTTAATTTTAAGATTTAAGTGTTAAAAAATACTTTAAAAATATTTGTTATTATTTTATTTATTTTATATACATGTAGTATTCACTTAAAACCATGATGTATTATATTATATTGATACCAGTACTACTAGTGCTTAAATAAATAACTATAAAGCTATTTAACAAATACCTTTTTGATATATTCTATAATTACTAAGACTAGTAGACATGTAAAAGTTATTACATACAACAGATATTATCATATAAATAATATTAATTATTTAGCTTATTTATTTTCTGTTTTAAAAGAAAAATAATTTTGAATAAATTAATTTTTTATACAAATTATTAGAAATAAGTCAACTAACTATTATTCGTTATGGAAAATTATATAATTATTACATATAATGAAATAGAACTATTTTCTACTGAGCACAGAATACACAACATTATCTTTCTACTACTTTAAGCAAACATTACCGAATGGATTTCGTAATAAAAATAATATTATTATGTATTATATATTTACCATATAACTTTCTATTAAAAATTGATTAAATATGCTTAACGGATTTAGTAAATAAATTATACTAATATATTTATATAAAAATTGTTTTGAAGGAAAAACTTTTATTTCAATTTTTCATTTCTATTTAACATCCATTATAATTATTTATTTATTAGCAAAATATATCACAAATCAAAGTAAAAAAAGTATAAATAAATGTTTGGTAATTTGTAAATAATAATTAAACTATTACATAAAAGTTAATTTAAAACATATAAATTTGTACATTGATATACTAACTCGTTATAATAATACGAAACTTAATCAATTAACAAACAAAAAAAAAAAATATTTTCAGGTTGCTTATACTATAGTAAAATTGCGATTCGCTGATCACGTTAATCATAATAATTATACACAGTATATTTTTGGTACAATAATACGATATATTTAAGGTGGGGCCTCTATTGTGAAAAAAAAATACATAACATAATAATTGATTTCGAAATTAAGTATAGGTACATACGGTGGATAACATGAAAGGATATTTAAAATTATAGTTCATCGCGCTGTAAACTACAATATTACACTACTACAAATACACTTAACTGCCTTCAGTCGCTAATAATTTTTCAACTAACAGAACACTGAAGCAAACCGAGTTGTTGTCTTTGTAAAGTAAAATGGAACATTTACGTGGTACAAACGTTGTGTTTGCAATTGTAATGGCATTGTTGGTAGTACAGTCATCTGTAAGTGTAATGAATTATCATTTTGTTTTTCTGCTGTTTAACAATTATATAATTTACATGCATTAAATTTGTCAGACACGACCACAACCAGACGAACTTGACGATATTAAGAAGACACTGTATGATGCATGTTCTAAAAAGTTTCCACTTACAGAAGGTAACAATTTCGTGTAAATTTTAAGTCGAAATCAATAATATATTATTGTATGTTTCTAAATTTATTTTCAGAAATTAAGAATAATGTTAAAAACTCAATAGTTACAGATGACCAAAATTTTAAAGTACGTGATTGAATTTATTGTTTTATTAAAATAAATATTACATTTATTGACGATTCAATTATTTAATATGGTTGCCTCAAAACAATGTAACAACATTTTGAATTATAAACAATTAAACGTTCTGAATAAAGTAAAAATGTATTTATTTTATAATGATATGTGTTTTTGGCGTATGTCTATATGCATGATGAGTATAGTCAAAAAAATGATTTAATTTTCTACTTTGAAGGTGATTTTGAATGAAAAAAATATATCTAAATTGTACTTAAAGAGGTCATCAAAATCGTTTTCACATTTGATGGAATTTGGAACGTATGCACAGTACGTTCTGGTATAGCCATATGATTGGCAGTTTTGGTATTTAGGGATTTTCCCCATTCTTTATAAGGTTCTTCTATTTTCAGTTTTTGTGATATAGAAGATGTTGCTATTAATTCCTTTTGCATCGAGATTGGTGAAGAATAGTGATAGTGTTACATTGGTTTGAGAATTTTAAATTTTGATTAAATTTCTGATTGAGTGTTATATATCCTAGATTGATGATGCTATGTTGGTGAGTGGGGTAAAATTATATAGGTTTCTGATGACTATTTGACTACTCTTGTTGATTTTTTCCCTGAAGTAGAGAAGTGTAGTGATATTGAGTATTGATTCATTTTAGGAATCAAATTATTATTTAATAGTTAAACAGGTTAAGAGTTTATATTTTTAGATGGTTTGAAGTAGATTTGCAAAAGTAATGATTTGGACCAATTTGTTCTATAAAACTGTATCTCAGTTGTTACAAGTCAATAACACCTTTAACAAAATATATAGATGGAAGTAATATTGCTTTTAGTAAGTCATTGGTAGTATATATTTATGTCTGAGTTTTTAAGTTCAATAGTTAAGTTAGGTTCGATACCCATTGATGTCTTTGATAAAAAGTTCTGATTCATGTTGGTTAAAAATAGTGTAGCGTTGCAGAGTAACATTTTTTTTTTTTTTTTTTGATTTGTTCATAGTTTTTGTTGTTGAAGGTGATTCTGATGGCGATACAGATAAAATGCACTTGATTTTATTAAGTGGATTATTTTTGCCCGTCGATTTAACAATTTTAACTGGCGATACTGTTTTGACGGTCTGATTAGATGGAATTTTGTACTATCTTATCGAGAACTAAGCATATGGTGCATGTGGCTATTTGTGTAAATGTTGTTCTCCACATACGATGAAAATATTATGAAATGCAATTTACTTAAGTAAATATACATATATGTAGTATTGCCGGTAAGATTTTGTTGATTTGAGGATAAGGATAATTTAGAAATGCTTAACTTGGCACTAGGTGGTACGTTTTACGTTGGTATGTGAAATGGATACGAATATAGTGGTCGAGTGTTGAATAAATTCAATCACACAGTAAGACTGTTCACCGGAAATTGATATATATTTGAATTCGAATTTAAACAGTATCAATAGATTCATAGCATATACATATAAATAGCATGATATATATACTTATATTATTTTAATGAAAATATTTTTTAGTGTTTTTTAAGGTGCTGCTTCGATGAGATGTCATTGGTATGAATAATTAATAGAATTATTATTATCGCGTTGGAAAATTAGTCTTGTAATTTATTTTTATTGAGTAGATTGATGAGGATGGTATTATCGATGGTGAATCATTGGCAGCAATGGCAGTAGACAAAATAAAACCAGTCGCGGAAAAAATAGTCCATGATTGTCTACCAGGTAATGATTTCCACATAATAAATTTAATAGTTTTATCCGTTTTTAACATAATATATAAATAATAAGTCTCAAATAAGTGAAATTCTGTTTATATATATATATAAAAAAATTAGTTATTGAAAATATGAAACATTTTTTATAAATTATATTATTATATACATTCTAAATAGGCTCCCACTAAATTTCACTTTTGAAATGTTTCGCAACTTTTTCATAATAGTGATAAAACTGATATATAATATTCAAGTATACATTTATACAAAATATATGAATGTAATATGGTGTGTGAGTAAATAGGTGTGTACTAGGTATAATATAATATAGTATAATATGGTGAACACTTTTAAAGAATAATTTATAATAATAGTATAATTGCATGTTCACAAAATATAATAATATTTTATATGGATAATGATTATTAAACAAAAACGTTATAGCGAAAATCAGTATTGAGTAAAGAAAAATATAACTAATTTACTCAGTACTTTCGCATACACGTTTGTATGCTTAATATTAATTATAATAGTTATTTTTATGATTTTGTAATGATAAAAGAAAAATAATTTATTTGTGTGTAAACAAAAACCGTTATGAATTAACAATTTAAAATGTTGAATAAATAATCATGGTAGAGGTTTTTTGTTGAAAATTATAGTATGAATACAAAAAAAAATAAAAAATAAGTTAAAGGGATATTTTTTTTAAAAAAAGTACTGATATCATATAGCTACTATTTAATATTAATATGTTAAAATAAATTAAATGTTTAACCATATCTTGTGTTTTTACTATTATAATCGACTAATATTATCTGTGTGTTAAATGATATTCTAATAATGAATTTGATTATTTTGATAAAAAAAAAAAAAAACAATCACATATTGCCATTAGGTACCGTGGAAAAATTTGTAGATTACAATAAAAAAAAAAATATATAAATGTAATTTAATTATTTTGTTAGATTTTAACATTGATTAAAATATCAAAGTATACAAATACTTACAATGCATAAAAATGTATAAAAAAAAAAAATACAAAATAATACTATATAATAATACAACTTTTTTAGTCTTATTTTTCGTATAATTATATAATTAGCTTAAGTCTCCTAGTTGAAAAATATCTTTGTCGTATTAACTTTTGCAATATGTACATAATTGTTGGAATAATAAAGTAACGACCCCGAGAGCGCAACACTTTGTGCGCGTCTTCTAAGTACGCAGACAGTATGCATAATAAGGTTATTCCTATAAGAGACAGGATTTATAGTTGAAAAAAATTCAAGAATATTGTGAACTAAAAATGTGAACAATTTTTTGGTTGTTAATTGGTAAAATTGTATTTTTTTTTAAAAGTAGGTATTCTATACAAGTATAATATTAGTGTATAAGATAATGAGAAAATTTTGATCAGCAATTAACATCATATGTATCAACTAATAACCATAAATATATATCATTAAATGTATACTCAAATTAATATTTATTTTTTTTTCTTATGTAGCTGGTAAACAAGAAAAACAAGATGGTTGTGAAGCTGCATTTAAGTTTCTTAGTTGTGGTATAAAATTAAATCCATTGACTGTAAGTAAAAACAAAAACATATAGGTACCTATCTTAAGTCCAATTTGATTAAACTATAATATTATACTAACACTATTTTTTCTTACCTTTGTATACGTATTATATATACTATAATATACCTATCATTTATATAAGCAACATAATACAATTCAAATCAATTTTTTGTTACAGATCGAACTACTGCCATTACAATGATTTAGTTTAGATTCAATGCACTAATATTATATGGATATACAATATACATAGTAAAATCGTTATTATACTAAACACAATTGATACATAGTACGAATTACTCATCAACCCTTATTTAATACTATCATGTTAACTAAATCAATTGTATTTTGCACTCTGAAAAATAAACGGATTTATCATTGAATATGAATTGTTATTTAGCATCTTAATTATATTATGTGGTTGAAATATTAATATCTTAAATTAGCTATAATTTTTATGAACATTATTATAACTATGGTGAAATTACTTATGCATCATTAGTTATGAAAATCTATACTTAAAAATTTAAGTAAAATTATCCAAACTATACGAAAAATTATATTAAATCGTCAACACGTTGGAGAGTCATTTGAGTTTTTAAATGATAACCTGAATTGTATTTTTCAAGTTGGATTACAGTAAGAGTATGTATTCAAGTATTCTCTACAATATCTATTTTATATTGTGTATGCTTAAAATTAATTTAACAAATTAATATAAATAAAATTATACAGTCAATATAAATACTTATATCATCTAGCAAAAAACTTGGACTAAAACAAAAAATAATACATTAACTTTACTGTTGTAGTTTTCTATAGGTAATAGTTGCAAACACAAAGCAAAAAAATAAAAAAAAATAACTAAATGTTAAATTTATGAGGAACTTTGTATAGAAATTTAAAGATTTTGGTATTAAAATTAAACATATTTTTATAACGTTTTAACAAGACAATTTAAAAATCATCGTGATTTTGATGATTTTTTTTTTTTTTTTTTAGTTTTTACTTCAAAACTAATAAAAATATTTTGAGTAAGTACTTATTTTATATATTTTTAAACTGTTTTAGAAAAAAAAATTCATCTTGTATTAAATTTATTAGGTTTTTGAAACAATAATCTTCTCAACACAATAAAAAAAAAATAACTCATGAGAATGTAAAATCACATCATAGTGGAACTATATTAAACTATTATAAATGACAGTTAGTAAAAACATTAGTGATTAGATGATGATAAGATGATATTTCTAATAAATAAATATATTATATATATATATAAATAGTTTTTATACTAACATTCAACAATTACTAATTTAATGTTTATAAAAATAAGTGTAATGATAAGTTTATAATTCAATTTTAGGAAACCTATCAATTTATGATATATTTTCTATTTTCTTCTTTTTATATTGTCATTGTCATAAAACTGAGTAGATAAAAATATTGAGTTTATAACTTAAATAGTTAAAAAATTATCGTTTACTATACTAAAATAATATATTTATGTATATAAAAATAATGTCAATTTAATCCTTAAGAGGACATCCTACCCACATATGTTATCTTCGTCATCAATCAAACTTACAGTTAAGGATATTATTTATATATTATATTTTTAATACATGAACATTTTAAATACCATTATGGGCTTATATGTTATAGATATTTAAGTAAGAATTACGTATATTTTTAAGACATACTTTGTTTCTAATTCCGTTAAAAATTATTGAAAACTTAAACAAGTCAAAACAGAAAAAAACAGCATTGAAACACTAATAAGAATATTAATTTGTATACAGAATATATTATAAACTTTGAAGAATGTATAATAAAAACACCGAGCTTGAATTGTAAACAATCTTAACATATATATATAAATGTATACGTATAACATAATATCTAATAAGTTCCCACTAAGTTTTTGGACAAGTATAAAAAAACACCACTGTAGTTAACTTGTTCAAAAAAAAAAAAGGTTTTTATGCTATTAATTGTCTGAATAGAATAAATTCTAATAGATCAAATATTATAAGTATTATACAGATCTTCTTGCTTGATCAGAGCCACTTAGCTAATAAATATTTAGGAATAACGTACTAACTAGTTACTTACACGTTAATTTAGTATGATATTCATCTTAATATCATCAAGTTTTATATTTGAGACTATTTGTTTTACTTTTGATTTTAATAAAACAATATTTTTAATAACAAACTCTACTACACCACTGAAAAAAGTGGTTTTCATTAAAAAATATATAATTTTGTTTTTGTGAACGACATTCCTAAAATAACAGGTGCATGGAAATGCAATCTTTATTGTATATACTTAAAAACTTTATTAATTGAGTTTAAATACTTACATAATAATTTAATAACTAAAAAATAGAATTTAGGTTTTTACATGAGTGGTGAAACACCCTGTATTCAATGAATTTAGCCATATATCTATGTTTAAACTTATCTATAAATGTGTACCGACTAAGTACATACTTCTCTATCTATATTTTACATACTGCTAGTTCTTTATAACTCATGTATTATGAGAATTTTAATATTATACAATAGCAGCAAATAAATAAGATTTTGAAATATTTATATAAGTTAGCTGTTCAAAATTGACATTGTCAAATATATTAGTAACAAGAAAACAAATACCTAGGTATTTAAATAGTTTTTTTTATTATTATTATTTAGAAATACGCCTCAACTGCCAGGGTTATTGGCGTTTAAGATATACATGTTACAGTTTAATTATAATTTACATAATGATACTAGAGTATATAAGATAGTTAATATGATACAAATAAGTATATAATATATGAATTGTATGTGGTATGTTAAGGATTTATGTTATATTTTTTGCAGAAGGTTTGTTTCTTTGAGAAGTTCTAGGAGTGAAGATGTTCTTTCCGTGTTTGGTGCTAGAATTTCACAAAGGTTGTTGGGGAGCATGAGTTTGTCTCTGGCATCTTTTGTGAGGAGGCATTCTGTTAGAAGGTGTTTGACAGTAGTCACGGAGTCGCATGAGGTGCATATAGGTTGTTCCTTTTTGCTCATTAGATGTTCATGAGTGTAAAGAGTGTGGCCAATTCATAATCTGTTGAGTACGATTTGATGTCTACGCGGGAGTGATGTGTCAGGCAACCAAGGGAGGGTGGATGACTTTATTTCTCTTAGCTTGTTGTTTCGTACTGATCTCCATTCTTGAAGGCAGGTTTGGTCAAGGTTAGTGTTTATAAGGAGTTTTGTATCTAAATGTGTTGTTATATTCCAGAAATAAGTTTGTTCTTTCGTTGCCCTTTTGGCTATTTCGTCTGCATATTCGTTACCAGGTATGTTGTTGTGTCCAGGTACCCATAGAAATCTGATGTCTTTTTTGGATAAGAATATAATGTTTAATATTAGGTTGCCTATTGGGTTGTTTTTTTGTGGATTTGCTAAGTTTGTGAGGGCGCTGAGAGAGTCTGTGTATATGGTTGAAGATTGGATATCCGAGGAGGCAGCTAATTCTGTGGCTTTTAAAAGAGCTAGATATTCTGCAGTATAGATTGAGTTGTATGATGGGATTTGAAATGCTGTTTGGGAGTTTGGCTGGATTATTGCGATTGCAGTTCCTTCCGTGTTTTTGGATGCGTCAATATATATTTCTTGATGTGGTGGAAGACTGTTTTTTAGGTCGAAGAAGTTTGATTTGTAAATGAAGGAATCGGTTTCTTTTTTTTGTGTGCAGTTAGGTTGAAATAGATGAGAAGATTTGAGGTAATCCATGGTGGTTGTTCAGAGACTTGAAGATTAAGTTGGTTTGTAAAAATAATATTGAGGTCTGAGGCATAGGTGGCTGTACGAGTGCCAAGATTGTTTATATCGTTATTTTGGAATTGGTTGATTGAGTTTCTTAATATTGCGCTGATGGGATTTTTTGTTGCTATTAATGTTTTTAAATAGTATTCCAAAGTATGTTTTATTCTCCTTTTTTCAAGTGATTTAGAGCCTGTGATGTTTATGATGCTGAGAACTGGGCTGCTTTTGAAAGCACCAATTGACAATCTTAGGGCTGTGTTGTGAATAG
>VUJU01001750.1:5007-49488 GCA_009835225.1 Aphis craccivora
AACAAAAATACAAATTTAGTGTAATAAACTTCACCTGAAATATTATCATCGCAAGAAAAAACTGTAATAGTATATTACACTCTTATTTTATTTAAAATAAAAAATAAATAGATGTTTGAAAATCCATCTTGTAGGTATTATTCTGTTGAGAATAAGCTTTCGTTTTAATTTAAGTCTTAAAGCTGAATATTAATTCGTTTTAAATTAGTTTTTTGGTAGCTAAAAAGCATCTAATTTTTTTGAACTATAAATTATGTTGAGATACCTATTGGAAGTGTTAACAATCCTACAATCATCAGACATTTTTAATCGTTTAACCAATACTCATCTCCCTATCTTAAAGTATTAAAAGTGTTTAATCTACTATGTTAAAAAAATATATTTTAGTATTTTAAAAATTTCAATAAATATTAATTTGAAAAAAATGTATTATTTTAAAATGTATAACTATAGGTTTTATAAGTATTTTAAGATATACAAGTATATTCAAAAATATCAACCTACTGTTTTTGAAACATGTATTATGATTCTCATTCAAAATGTTATCAATACGCAAAACTATATTAAACAATACATATGTATGTCCTAGTTGGCTAATCAAAAAAACATAAAACTAAACTAGTTATAGTAAACTCCGTATTAAATTAAATTTATATTCTAAATTTTAACAAAGAATATTATGAGTAGCTTTTAAAAGCAATTAAAAAAAAAAAATTATTTTTTCTGCTCGTTTTCTTCTAAAATCAAACAAAATATAGACATTTTAAGATATTTTTCAAGAATATATTTCATTTTTTTAATGTATTCATCTCATACATAATATTTCAATAAACAAATACACGTGTTGAACACCGTTGTCTTTCAAAATTCTGATTATATTTATATTGTGAAAAATAAAAATGCAACAATTCGCCAATGTCAAAGCTAAAACTTTGCCCCCCATGGGAAATTTATATGGAAACAGTTATGTCGTTGACTTGAGGCAAGCCTAGGTTCGATTAAAAGTAATGAACAACGAAGTTGATAGTAAAAAAAACTTCGTAAATACACTATTTTACTGAGACTTACGACCAACTTTATTAATATGATCAATGGCGTAGCCAAGGGGGGGTTCGGGTGTTTATGGCTTTAAAAAAAAATTGTTAATATAATTTATATAAATTTATAGTTTTGTTAACTGTTATACTTATATATGAAATGTATTATTCAATTAGCGTACAACTAAGTACATTTTACCGCTCCTGGACAATATATTTTAAAGGTAAACGGTAAAAGGTAAAAAAAAGATCATAACCCCCCCTAGCGTAATTCCTGGCTACGCCACTGAATATGGTTAAAAATAAGCTGATTTATATTTAATAATAATGAGTGGTTGAACAAGAGTCATTACAACTATCATCTGTTCTAACCTACAGATAATTTTTAATATAATAAAAAATTATACGTTTTATTGAAATTATGTTTGAGAAAAATAAATAATAATAATATTTTGTTATTTTGTACAAAGAAAGGGTAAACAATTAATTTAATTGACGTACGTATAATAAAAAAAATGAAGATAAATCTAATACCACTCATCTAAGTAACACAATTTGTATAGATTTTTGAATTTTTTCTTATAGTTTTACATAATATAGTGTAGTTCGATAGAAAATTTAAATGAAGTACTACATACCAACAACGTTTTTTCAAAACTTGTTTGACCAAATAACGATCTCAATATTGGTACATCGGGCACTCCAAATAATCAATCCATACTTTAAAGTTTAAAGTAAATCCAACTGTATGGTGTTATTTGATGTGTATGGTAAAGAATTTTAAATGAAATTACATCTTTGAAACTATGCAAATAATACTTAGCAAAACTAGTAATTTTAAGAAATTTACTTGTTGTAAATACCGTGTGATCGTGAAATTTTTTACTGATAAAATCATATATAAAATGATTTGATGTTCATCAATTAATTACTTATTTTATGGTTTCTTAAAACAAAATAAAGAATTTGTATACATTTAATTTATTTTATTCTCATCTGAATTAATGTTCAAACATAATTAATAAGTTAAAAACATATTTTTCAATTATTCCTATACAGTTTTGTTTTTTTTTTAGTTTTTAAAATGCCAAATTGATATTAAATCATGATTAAATAAAAACTTACGTGAAAATATGTCATTTTCAGTTTTCACTATAATAAATTTACAATTATAAATTATTTAGAAAAAAATGTTTGCATAGCATAATATTATAAAGCGAACTATAAAATGTTCATTGCAAATTATTAATTTCCCATGTAAATTTTGATCAAAATTTAAAGTTATGTAAGATATATTAAAACAAAATACTTTAAGAAGTTTATATGTGTCATTCATATAATATCAGTTAACTGTTACATTGTTAACATTAATACAATTATTCATGATTATAGAAGTTTCAATAACAGTAATCAAAAATATTACTTAAATAAGTTTACAATTTATTTTTCAGAATTTGAAGAGAAGATTCTCCGGGCCTGGTTAGAAAAATATATTGATAGATACAAACAAAATATCCAACCATCCACCGGATCAACAAACATACAGCGTATTGCAAAGAAGAGTCGAACGGGCACTACTATAATGCCTGTGCTAGATCGTGAACATATCGCGGCTATGTCAATTTATCCATTCTTTGTCAACCCATTTTATCAACCACCCATTTACTCGAATTATATTCCATTATCCTATGATGCAAAAACTCGTCTAATTCCTGTTGAACAAATACCGTATCCAAAAGAAGAATACCACCATCGGTTTTTTAGACCTTTACATACACATTTCCCAATCGGGTACACAAACGTTCAAGGAATTATGAGCTCGACGCCATTAGATAATGACCCTGAAATTAAAGAAACAATAAATGTGCCGAATTCCATTCCTCCGGGTAACCAAGAAGTGATAAAAAAATATGACGAATTACATATTCCGGAACAAGTATTAAACCAAAATCAAGATGATTTTATTCACACGTCACCGATAGGGCTTAATCCGGAAGAACCGATGAAAACTGATAAAAAAAAAGACATTAATGAACAACAATATTCAAAAAGCGGTCGAAAACTATTCGACCAGATTATTGTAAATGATCTTTCAAGCACAGCAACTGCAGATCAAAATCAAATGAGTGAATCTTACGAAATTCAACCGAATCTACTACCGACAACTGCAACTGATGAGTCTAACACATCCATAGCATTATATGCAATCAATTTTACAGAAAAATATCAAACTTCTACTATACCATCGTTCACTATGCCAAACGATAAAAGTAAATCTGAAATATATAGCAACTCGGTCTCACAGCTTTCATTGAACTCCGATTATCATTTATTTAAGCATAATAATTTATCAGATCATCCTACAACACATGATTCATCTTTCTTGGCATACACCAAACAACTAGAAACTACGGTTAAAACGTTTTCACCAACTACCAATGACAACAATCAGGAGGTTACATTTACCCCTGAAGAAAAGAGCCGAATGAATGGACCGCAAAAAGTTCATCATTTTATAAACAGTAAATACGCGGCTGATGTTTTGAAAACGCCAATAATTAATATTGGAAAAATATCAACGGAAACGTCCAAAACAACACAAAACTCCGAATTTGTAAATGCATTTTCTACGCCTCCATCAACAAATACGGCTACACTATTTCCAACTCCATTATGTGAAAATAACATTTGCAAAATAACCACAACTTCCCTTGTTAACGATCCTCTAAAACATCATAGTGAAACCACCGACCGCATATTATATCGTCAAAAATTAATTGATCAAAAATTTACAAAAAATAGAAATGAACAGGATAACAATACGAATATAAATAGTTCTTTAACACTCCCATCAGCAATATCTATTACGACTTCAGAAACGTCCACATTGCCATATACAAAAACATATTCCAATATCATACCGACATCTTCACAGCTGCAACCCAAATATTTAAAATATTTTTATTCTACCAAATCACCACATGCAAAATATAATACCGATAAAAATAATACAATTCAACGAACAAGTTTACACTACACTTCATTGTTGCCCACAACGCTGCAACCACTAAATATTAATAATATCACAACTTCAGTGTTAGTAAAAACAAAAACAGAACAAACTCCACCGATCACAATTTATTCCAATAAGTATACAAATAACATTAAACAAAATACAAATATTCCTGCACATAATGACTATTCAACAAGATCATCTTCAACACCGAACATTTTTATTACTCCAAGTGGTATTTTTAACACTGAGTCACACATGAAAACTGTCCATAATAATTTAACACCTGATATAAATATGTACTCAAATAGTTACCAAAGTCAAAAAATCCCAACCGAAACTAATAAATCAAATACACACCAAGACGACAATACTAATACTAATATTTACTTATCTATCACTACCGAAGGAACGAAAAGAAACACATTTAAACCAACAGTGTCATCATTAATACAATACAACTCTGTTAAAAAAAAATTACCTATTATTACGATTTCCGATGATTCAAAATTAAAAAAATCAACGTACGACCAAGAAATATTTAACACTCCAAAATCTTCCGAAGATTCAGAACTCTGGTACAATCACATGTATCCACATAATCCGCTTAAAAAAGAGCCGAATGAAGAACAAATTCACTTTCTATTAAAAAAAATTATAAAATTACTCAAACCTGAAATCGAAAAACAGACTCTGACCAAAGAAAGCGTAGCGAGACTTGTACCGCCAAGACTAGAGCCAGAAAAGTTTGTATACATTATATATCCATGGGTAATTGACGCGGCTAAAAATATGGAAAACGAGGAACAAACAAGAATCAATTCAAACCTATTTACAACTTCTGACAAGCTATAATGACTTTTTTTTTTTTGTAAAAAAAAATTATTTATTTTATAGTAAAAAAAAACTGATAATTATACTGTTTTTTATTCAAAGGCTGAAATTACAAATATTAAATTTATAAAATATATAACACAAGTACAGTAAGTATTCATAATTTTGATTGTAGGAATGCCAATTTTAATCATTCAGTTGACAAAGTAGTGCTACTCCGCGGTATATCCAATGAGAGGGTTTTTGATTTGTGTCAAGAAACATCGGTAAAACATAATTTGAAGAATGCCCCGTTGTAGACAAAACTCCCCTTCTTTCCGATGTCTTATATACTGGGCATGTATATCTATTTCCTATGACCAACTCCTCTTTCCTTATAGGTATGAACCAAACTAACGGTAGCACATCCGTTAATACTTTTGGCAATTGTTCTTCCAAGACCATCCTAAAAAGGTAATTTAAATAGTATCATACTGTAATATAATTTTAATAATAATATCTGAATCTTTCAATACGAATGTAATTCGAATGTTCTACATCACGTTCCATGTTTGATTCAATAAGAACGTACTTAGACATATCCCAACGAGCTCCATCTATAAAAAGACCGTAACAATACACTCCGTTCGCTGTATTTTCATTGACTGTATCAGAGTGTTGTACTTGAAAATCAAAGCACAATTGATCTATAGGTATAGCATAACGTCGAGCAAAATTTTGCATCACTCCGGTAAGAAATGCTTGAATGAAAAATAGTCCACTGAGCCAGACTTTATCGGGTATACCTTCGTCGTGCCAAATCTAAAATACATACATTTTTTTTTTAAATGTAATCGACAAATTAAAAAACAAATAGTTTTATAATGCAATGTGTATGTATCGATAAAATATAATGTATATACTATACATGTACGTAATACATAGTATTATTAACATACATACTATGTATGTGTGTGTGTGTGTATGTGTGTGTGTTGTGTATGTATTACGTACCTACATAACGTATCTAATTAACACAAGAAAAACCTTTATTTTTCGTTTTAAGGGCACATGTATGAAAAGAATATAATAAAAGGTAATAAAAGAATCAAGAAATACTATTGAGCAAGAAAAAAACAATAGTAAACTTTCATTGTACAGGTACCTACTACGTAGCTACGTTTAACTTTAATCTAAAAATATTTTACTCATCCATCAGTTTACTATTTCTATATCATATATTTATTTTAGAACAATACTGTGTTACCCAACCGTCCAGAGAAAGTTAATGTCTTGTAAACGTCTAAAGGTTTGCCGTTTGTCGTTTCTTCCATTGTTTATGTATCAAAAGAACATTTTTGTTAAATTATTTTAAATACCATTACTACTTAAACTCGTATTAGTACAAGAAAAGTATATTAAATTGATTATTTTTATATACTCGTAGATTAATTTTTTAATTTTATTTTTTGTATATATATATATATTCAGTATATATAGTCAAATAAATATAAATACTTAGTAATCAAAACACAAATTATGAAAATGATAAAAAAATGAAAACCAAATATTTATCTATATTAATAAAAGACAATATGTGTATGTGTAAAATAAAACAGTTATTATAATTGTATATAATTTTAAACCTGTATTTTATACTTAGTCGAAATAATCCAAATGAAATTGTTAAAAATATGTTTCGTAGTTAACATACTGAAATCAATACTTAAATTTCACAGAATATAAAACAGGGTATACTCAGATTATTTTAATGTGTCATGTGTAACGCTATAATATATGAAGGATCAGCTGCAACTAGTGTACGTAAATAACATTATATTATTATATTTCATAATATTTGTAGGTACCTATGTTTTATTATTTAAATTTATATTTACACAGACGATATAGTAAAAATGTTAACAGTTAACTGCGTTCGTTCATAAAGACATAATATTATAAAAATAAATTATTTTTTCTTTTTTGTAAATAAAAATTTGTTTTATTATTGGGTATTTTATCCAATTTCATTATTAAAAAAATTGTATTGGTGTATATTTTTCAAAAACAATAAGCGTAAGGTATTCAGCAGTATCAGTTGTTTCGTATTATGAAATTTTTTTGTGTATTTTTATAAAATAAAATATTTATTACGTACGTAATTAAAATCCAAAAAATTTAAGTTATTAAAAATTAATATTGATATGTACACTATACCTACGACCTACCTATGAATATTAATTGAAATCAACATATTTTATCAAAACTAAAACACTTTTTTTAATGGATTTTAAAATAAAACGCGTGGCAGAATACAAATACTTGGTATTATAATAAATGTACCTAGCTACATTTTTCTGTTACCTATTTCGTATTTTTTTTTTTTTTTAGAAATAATCGAGTAAATTCTGTAGAATGTAAAAACTATACATTTCAAACAATTGTCATTTATTTAAGCCGTTATCTTTTAAAACTATAATATTGTTATATTCATTTAGGCTACACTATAATATGTGCACGATATATACGTGCAGGCTTACTTGCAAGAAATTAAGTCGTTCAATAAAATCAGTAATATATCCTCCCAAGGACTTAAGACTCGGATAAGAAAACTTCAACCAAAATTCCGGGAATTTGCCAGCGGATAACGATAAGGCCATAGTTTCCAGTTCAGGCGTCATAACAATAGTGCCTTTGATAGCTTTTATCAGGTCTTGTAAGCTTTTACGAATCACGGACAATAGTACGTTAAAACGTTCCATTTCTTGTATAAGGACCGCGTTCATGGATTCTGTGTACATAACAGGGTATTTTGTTGTTGTTGCCTCTACGTCAAAATTATTCGGAAGCTTGGTAAGTATATCGGACACGGTTGCTATCAGTGCCTTTTCCGTTGTATCAGAGTCATCTGTTCCGCCACTGGTCTCCATTACTGCTACAAATGAATTAAACAGTAATGTTGTGGTCTGTAAATCACGAATGATGCCAGAATTGGTGTGCAAGCCAAACACTTCTGGGCTGTGGTCAACTGGAATTTCCTTAGAAATATTTAATTTTCATTAAATTTGGCTCATATTTACGGAAAAAAGAGTTTTTATATGTATACTTCAATTTGTTTGATAAAGTCATGGTAGTTGGCACGAAACGGGATGCCATACTTATGATCAACGTCACAAAATAAGTAGTATGGGTTTTCAACTACTTGGGAACAGCAAAATTTGTTCAAAATCGTATTCATTGTACGCCTGTCCCAATCGTCAGTTATTCTACCACCGTAATTGCATTCTCCCGTTAAGTATGTTACCGCATCAAATGGTATTTCGTCGAATTCATTAATATATATCTAAAAATAATTTGATTAATAACTCATAAGCTATATGTTTAAATAAATATGCACTTGAAGTTGTTGTATCGAAATATGATAATCAGATTCATTAAATTCATAAGGTATATTCCATCCGATAGGACCAAATTTTCTCCGTTCTTGTACGATGGCATGGAAAAATGTAATTCCATACAATAGCTTAGTAAATATCCGTTCCTTGCCAGGACATCCTTCAAAAAAGTTTTTATCTTTTACAGGATACGACTGATAGCTCCGAAGCATATTAGCTTGTAATCCCGTCGGAGGCTCGTTAGTCATTTTAACACCATTTTGTAGTACAGAAACAGGGAACTAGAATTAATTATTCTTAAAATGTTATAATATAGGTACCAAAAACAATATTATTATTTTATTACTTTGACTGAAGGATAACTGGTCAGCCACAATCTAAAGTCACTGTTTACATTGGAAACATCAAACGAGTCGCAAATCACTTCCAACTGCCCCATCCACGAAGTAGCAAAATGACAGTTTTGTAAACATACCCAACCTCCCGTTTTTTGTGCGTTTCTTATAAGCGATTCAGCTATAGGGCCCTTTAATTAGAAATAGATATTTGAAATTAATTTATTGTATCACCAGTGTATTTATATTCTATTAACTTGTCCTTGGCCTAACGAAACGCTTTGTAGGCTTTCCCTAAAACCCATCTTGTTGGAAAACTGCAACAAGCTCGCCATAGGATCTACTCCAGGTGAAAGGATAAATATAAGCGGAGTAAGACAAGTTGAATCGCCGTAGGATTTATTTATATCAAATGGTGGTGGGTAAATGAATTTTTCTCCTAATTCTACTTCAATAAGCTTGGTTATAACAGGTATGACCTTGTCGGGTCTAATTGCACGTACGACAAGAATTCGTTGAAAATCACTTAATTTATCATACCAGGGATTAGGGAATTTTAAAATTCCCTGATCAATTGAATCGCAGTATATTTTCCACTCGTCCACTTGGTTTATAAAATTATCTTTAATACCTGAAATAATTAATTATTTGCAAGCATTACTGTATTAGGTCAAAACCTATTATTAAAATATATGTTACGATGTACCATTGTACGTATTTAGTTCATCCAAACGACATATTTCATTCCAACTTTTATCGTGAAACCAATTCGGAGCAGGATTAGGAATATTGTTTTTGATACCAATACCATCAGTCAAAAGAAACATTAGTTCTTGCTTGTCAATTTTTTTTTCAGCGCTTCAACAACGAACATATATCGATCATTAAAAGTTATAAAAAAACACAATTAAATTATCACTCACTGCATTATTGTAGTGCACATGATGAAAGAAAACAACATCTTATCTTTTTCAAATAATGACCGGCATACGTTGGCATATAAATTATAAGTAAACGTTTCTTTCAAAGCTTCTAGGCGTATACGAATGACTTTTGATTTATTTCTAAGTAAATAAAGTACAATTTACTCTTCAAAAATATCAATAAATCTAAACATTTAAAACTTGTCCATACAGTTATGAAATCAATATATACTGAGTTATATTATTTAATATGAATCGATATAATATATTCAAATGAAAATTAACTCACGCCGTTTCAATTGTCATAGTAAAAATATTTATAAACCAAGATAATGAATATTGATACATAGGATCAATATTTGGCAAATCAGTAATGCAATAATAAAGTATAGAACAGTGTTCAGCAATTGGTTTATACTGTAAACGAAATTGATCAAGAACTGCAACAGTTTCCACTGAAGCCGCTTGTTTACGGGTTATTTCTTTGGCTAATATCTAGGGGTAATATAATATAAAACTATGATCATTACATTGAACAATAATAAAACTTTTAATTTAATAATATTTACCTTAGAATTATCTAAAACATCAACCGCATTTTCGTCTTCTAAAATGTTTCCAGGTGCCGAGAGAATTTGCAAAATATTGTTTTCTACATCCAACAAGGCTTTAACGTTTTCAGCACCCTCGACAATTAATTGTTGTCTTTTTGACTCTAGATCCGGTCTAATATAAAGTTTGAAATATTTAACACAAGTATTTAGCATATTAAATAAATATATATTATTATTGAGTACATTTACCGTTCTTTAGCGACAACGATACCCAATAATTGGGCTTCTAGACCTTCAACAGTCAATGCAAAATTTATAACAGTAACTTTGTTAAATATTTCTGGTAAATAATGTGGATTTCTAAGCTTCGATGTGATATACAACCGGAATTTCGGGTTAAACTCTATGACATTATTTCCGAGTGCTATGTACATTGACTTTCCTGAAATATGGCAAATATTTTAATTATATGTAAATAAATGTGACTGATTGTTCACATGAACTCAAAACTTTGTTAGATATATTATCTACAATTCTAGAAATAACAAATATTTTATTCAAAATTATGATCTGTATTTTATGATTAAGTATTGACATTTCATAATAAATACATCATGTTATTATTATCTATCACGTATTAATTATTTTTTTTAATAGCTTCATTACATATCGTAAACTATTTTTTACGGAATATTATAAATAAATTTATACAATCACCTTGTTTATACGTCAACTTCAATAATATCGGATCTAAAGGTAAATCTAAATCTTCTAGTACGTTTTCAATTAATACTGGTTTCCCAACTTCAATACCAACCTCAATACTTTTCATATAATTCGGATCGGTTAACTTAATTATAATGATATCATTATTTTTTTCTAACGTTTTAATCCATTTATGCGCCTGCCCTTGAGGGTCTATCAGTAACGACCATCTTTGTGAGACGTCCATAATGATAGCATTATCGATCGAAAATGAATCTAATGGTAAGCCATTAATAGTCCAATTTTGGATTTTAGTCGGTGCGCCTAAAACTTCAATCAAACTATAACTATCTGAACTAGGAATTTTTAAATCATTGCACAATATTTTCCATTCATCGATTATTGAAGATCTATAAAAGAAAATTGAATGGTTAGTTAACTATACATTAACTAGACAGTACTATTTTGAATACCTGAAATGTGATGTAAATGGAGCCAAATACGCGATTATTCCACAAGATATAAGAATGTCTCCAGGTATGCAATCATAATTTGTTTGAAGTTCTTCTGCTCGTAAGGCCCAACGATGTTTTTCACCACCAAGACTTCCTAAACAATTTTCAATTGAGCTTATCAATATATAAATACACGTTTAATTGTGAACGGTTTTCGAGTTGCATACCGACCTATAAGTTTTTCTGCTTTAATTAACTTGCTTTCGCATAACGCAACTTCCGCAAGTAATTTCTCTTTATTCAACACAGTCTCTTGCAACCGATCTTTAAGAGAATCTAATCTTTCTTGCAACTGTCTCACTTCATTTCGTTTTTCTTCCAATATCGTCATAGTTGCTTCATATTCTGCATTAGCTATTTCAAGTTTTTCTTTTTTCGGTGCCACAACTTTTATCACTTTATCATACATGTCCAATGCAATAATCCATTTACACAGACCTTCTGCAGCACTAGACGCTTTAGCAACAATTGGTGGTTTAAAATTAGGATCCGGAAGATATGTTTTTCGTATAATAGCCATAATTTGAGAAGGTATATTATCTTTATCGTATTCCTTTAATCTTTGCAGAAAATTGATGTCACCCAAAATGCGTTTACTAGGACCCCAATAATCAAGTATCTGACAAAAATATTTTTTTAAGTAATTAGTGAATGATGAAGAAATAAAATTAAATATTACCTTTTGACCTGGTTTATTCGGATCGGGAATTTTATCTGGTGAAACACCTTTCATTACGCATACCGCTGCCATTACAGTCTTCACCATTTCAGGTGGATTTTTCATAGACTTAACTAATGTTATATCAGTTGGTTTTAGAGTATTTAAAGCATCAATCGCATCTAAAAATAATCATACAATTTTAACTAAATAAATCTCCGTTGCTTAGAATTAATTAATTTTAAAACTAAAAAATATAATATTTTATTCTAAATAGTTTCGTTATTCAATTCAAATTTTTTTAAGTTTTCTATATAGGTAACTGATAGTAATAATATAACACAAAACACTGATTTTCATTAGGAAGTCAAATGTGGTACTCAATCCTTATAATATGAGCGTACTTTTTATATTTAAAACAAAGTAAATATTATTTTTTATAACTATTTTTTAATCACTTGCTTTATATTATCATACTTATAGCACAATATAATATTAAATCATAATATACCTTCTAAAACCGGTATAGCTAATGCAAGATCAGCTTCGCATTCTGTTTTTAATTCATTGGCCGCTTCAGCTTGAACATTTGCTACTTTTTCATCTTCTTGAACTCTAGTGGTTGCTTTTTCAACTTCAACTGTCTCTCGAGAAATCATAACCATCATTTCTTCTGTATCTTTTTGAGCTTGTTGAAGCTGAGGTTGAAGTTTAAACAAATCTTCTTTCATTTGGCTAACTTGTAAGGTAGCATACTCAAGTTCCTGTAAGCCACCAACATATCGCATTTTTGCTTCCATAATTTCTTTTTGCTTACGATTAGTACAATCTGTATACGCTTTTATTAAATCCAAATATGATGCTGATGTAACATAAGTACGACGCCGTGTTGTAGAATAGAATTCCAATGATAATCTTCTGTAAAATAGTAATGGGTACCTTTATAATTACAATTTTAATCATGTATACAATATACACAATTCTTACCTAGCATCGACGTGAAAACGTTGACAAACGGTAACAGCGGAATTTTTAATTTTCTCAGAAAGATTCACATTTATCAAATACTTATATGCAACCATTTGTAATGCATCATTTGGCCAGTCATCAAACCAATCAATTGTACAACAACTCACCAAAGACGGATAAAGTCTCAAATTATTTCTAAAACTTGAGCCAATTGGACTAAAGCACAGACATACATGTAAATTTTGTTTACAGCGGTTTATAAAATAATTAAAAACGACCAATGGAGCAATATCCAAATTTCTATTTCCTCCTTGAGCAGCTAATCTAACCATCTACAAGTAAATATTTTACAGTTAGAATCTGAACGTTTTATTATAAAAGCGTTGATGCAGTAATAGCTATACCTCCAATATATTTTGTTGTTCATCTAAAGAAAATAAATTTGGTAATTCACCAGAATTTAATAAAGCATCAATATCTTGTAAAAAATATTCTTCTTTAATTTGCCCTTCAGCAAACAAGAATACAGTTGGACGATTTTTACCACCAGATTCAATTAATATAGTTTTCAAATTATCCCTCCATTCATTTAATCCATAGCTCTTAGTAATCTCTGGTTGAAAAACATTAAAATTGCACATGGCTGCAGCTAAACGGGTCAGGGATTGTCGACCGGATCCACCTACTCCAACTAGTAATGCACATCCACCGGGTATCGTTAAAATTCTACAAATCTTTGAAAGATGTTCACATGCGTATCTATGCAATTTTTAAAAACAAAACAAGTAGATTTGTACGGAGATAAACAAAAAAATATATATATATTTACTTAAACAAAACTATATTTAATTTCGAATCATGTGTCTTATCATATTCATCCATCACAATTTGAGCTTTTTCTTCGAAATTTGATAACGATGGTGGTTCTTCATATTTTTTGTTTTCCGATATTTCAGAATCCATAATATTAGTAAATAAAAGGTTTGACATATCTTGGAAAACAATTGGCTGAAAATCAAAAACAAAAATGAATACCATTTTTCTCACACGTCTAATTTATTATTTCAATTACGTACAGATGAATCTGATAAATTATTAAACACAACGTCAAACATTTCTTGAAAGTTTGTATTAATACAAACACGAATTTTATTGAATAGCCAACATCTATCATTGTCGTCTATAAGGCGGTCGTAGAATACTCTCATCACTTCATGAACCCACAATCTATAATAAAAAATAATAATAATAACAATTTTTCCAAATGTTTACATTTTCAATAAAATTTACCTCACGAAAACTTTCCGATTACTAAAGCTTTCTTTGCGAAACATGAGTATTCCATTTGTTACTTTTGAAATATCTCTTATATTAAATAAATAATGTGATTTCGCAGGAGTTGGAGCTAAATTATTAATAGCTGATCTATATAAATTAATTGTTGATTTGATTATACTATCAATAATCGGTACTACTTCGGATGTAAAACCATTCTTCTAAAATAAAAATCGTGATTTAGTTAAAAATAAATAAATATTAATTAATAATTTACTTTTAATCCAATATGAAGTAATGTTGAGTATATATTTGTAATACTTTCGTCGTCAAACGAGTTAATAGCAAACAATCCAAAATGACGTAAAAACCTTACATACTCATCTTGTTTACTTCCACCAGTTGGACCAATAGCAGACAACAAAAGAATATCTTTCAAATAAACTTTAGTAGTGTCTTGTAAATCATGCCAGTAACCATGGTCAAAAAATTGTCTCAATAACTCGATAGGAGGTTGTGCTCCATATTGTTCTTTTACGGGCATATTCATATCATCGACAAATATAACACAAACCTTTCCCGATGGTGGTCCATATACTCCGCGTTTGCGCTTTATAAGCTTAGATAGTATAATTTCCTGTGTGAAATTAGCTGATGTCTGAGTTGTAAACGTAACAAAAGATGGAACATATTTGTCCAACGATAATTTATTCATCATATAATTTTTTATGTAGAAACTTTTGCCAGTTCCCGAGGGACCAAAAAGTAATAATGGTTTACGGTGAGAGATAAACATATCAACTAAATGCATATACCTAAAAATAGAAAAATATTTTTAATATAGTATGATACGTTTTTATTAAAAATATTACCTAGCAGTGTCCATCGTATGAACTAAAGTCTGTTCGATAGTACTAATTTCTTCAATTCTATTATTTTTTACAACTTCTGACAAATTTTTCCAAGATCCTCGAGATGTACAACTATATACATAGTCATATAACATCCCATCGTAGGGTATCGTAATATCTAATGCACTTAAAGCTTCTGGTGGTTCTGAGCCAGGAATATCACCCCTCCAAAGCTCTTTAAAATAACGATCAAAAGCTGGTCGTGAATATGAATCTAGCGTTCCACCAAAACCCCAAATAGAAGCATATACAAAAGATCCTTGTAAGTAATTTGTAAAATGTTCATTGAAACTCGGATTATCAATGTATGAACTTTTTAACTGCATCTCCAGTATATTTAATACATTTCTGCCAAGATACCGAAATATAAGTAGATATAAAAAAAAAAATTAGCGAAAGATCAACTCACAAAACAATATTTATTTCTCCAGCATTAGTCAGTCGAACACAATTATGCCGTATAAAGCATAAACAAGGGGGAGTTATCCAATCAAATAAACACATTATATCTACTCCATTTTGATTTAAGGACCAAAGTTCTGGGCAAGTTATCATCCAACTTTCTATTAATGGTCTCCAACCCAAAGCTATGGGGTCTAAATAAATCATACCGCAACGAGACACAGTAGCAGGAGAAGCCTTGAAATATGCATTTGATTTTACAATTATCATAAACAAGTAAACAAGTAACGCCTTACCTGAGTAAGGTCCATAACTTCAAATATTATAGACATATTATCTGGCATACCAATTACTTCACCAGAACTTAAGCACAATTTTTTATTGTCATCTAATACAGTGTTCAGATTTTCTACCCAAACAGTATCAATCGGACCATCAAATATCAACCATTTCCTATCTGAGGTCTCTGACATTGAATATTTTCTATAAACCATACATAAATGTATAGATGAAAATTTAAAAGCAATTACATACCTAAACGTATTAGCTACAACGCCGTTACACCATTCATGTAAAACATCATCAAAATATCCGTAAAGTTGATTAATAGTCAACGCTTTAGGATTTACTATTTCGTACTCGACCTTATCTTCTCCTTGGTGCAATTTATTTTGTAAATTCAAAGTTTCTGCGAGTAAGTGAAGTAATGAAGTCTTCCCTCCAAACGGATTACCCACCAACATAAAGCCATGTCTAACAACCATCATTTCGTAGATTTGAATAAGTTTTTCCATAAAAGTATCAATTGGTTGTAAATTCATCTTCTCACATACCTAAACAAATCGTAACATATAAACATACAATACTTCAAAGACCATAATTTTAGAATTTTCTTACAATTTTTGCATCAGAAATCAAATTGTCATGATAAGAATTTGGTAATTTGACATCAGGAAATAAATCAGAAATGATTCCATTGAATAAAGGTACGTCTTTTTCTAAAAATTTTGGTAAATTCACGTCCAAAATAGATTTAAGTAAAAGTTCTGAATCATCATTTTCCGGATACTTTAACTTCAAATTTCCTACTGCAATAAGTACAGCTTTAATAGCTCGCATACCTAAAAAAAATTAAGCATAGTATTATGCTATTTATATTTAGCGCAATATGGTTTTTTCTAAAACCATACCATAATCATAATGTGGTTGAAGTGATAATTGTTCTGAGCACAATTTATATGTAGTAACAATTTTAATAGATAACTCTCTCGCTTTCACAAATCCATAGGAATATAAAGAAATTTCTCCAACCATTGCATAATCTGGTACCATCATAGCTATAGTTCTAAATAAAACCTGTGAATAAATAATACTTATCTTGGTTTCTTATTCTGCTAAAATATTCTTATTTATAAACCTTCAAATTGTCGGGAAGATCAAATCTCCCAGCGTATCCTGGGTTCATAGTAATGCACACATAACACCTTGGGTTCAATTTGAGTTCAGTACCTTCAAAAAAAAATGTTTCAACGTTTGTTCTCACTGCTTGAACTATACCTAAAATCTGTTGAGCAACTACTGACAATACTTCAATGTTTATACGGTTAAATTCTTCAAAACAAACCCATGCTCCACATGAAGCTAACCCTTTGAAAAACTAAAAAATCAAATTGATACATAAATAGTTATTTCGTCATTATTAAGAAATATAAATACACGTTTAAATATAACTACAATACTATTACAACTTATAAGTACTTTTCCCATTTCCAAGTAATTAAGGCCCTCGGAGCAATTAAATACAACACATTGGAAAGCCAAAGCTCTTGCTAAATCTTTTGTGGTTTCTGTTTTACCAGTACCAGCTGGCCCCTCGGGAGCACCATAAAGATGTAAATGATAAGCACTTATCAGGGTACGATAACACCTTTCAGTTAAAGGTGTGATAACAAGTCTAGGCTTATTTCCTAAGTATTCATATGCATAATGTATAGTTGCATTGGTAATGCGAGCCAAGGTATCAGCTTCCCAATAATATCTAAACAAATAATCAAGTAATGATTAAAACCATTCAATTAGATAAAAGAAAATGATTAAATACCACCTTAACTGACTAAGCCATTTAAAATCCATTTCATGACGTACATTATTGTTGGCCAACTCATCGACAACATCTCTACAGTGAACATCTAATGTTATTAACGTACTTAAAGTTATTCTTCTTTGTTTGTTCGTTTTACAGCGTACTAGATTTACAATATCGTTCAATTGTTTCTAAAACAATATTTAATACCAATAAAACATTATCTCATTCATAAACATTCAAAAAAAAAAAAAAATACATTCAAAAACTTATGGTAATTTCGCATTTGTCCAGGTTTTTGTACAATAAATACGTCGTGAACTTCGGCAGTCCAGAACATTTGACTAACACAAACAACACATTGGCCTGGCCATTTTTGTACCCACATTGTTCGTTCTATAGTCGGGTATTCATTATACGCATTTTCAATTAATTGTTTAATTGATATTGCCATTTGTTTTTCTACCTATATCAAATAACAACGAATTAATTACAAAATATTGACAAATAAAGAAATTGTGTTTATGTTCAACAAAAAATTACCTGAAATAACCATTTTTCTACACTTCCTCTAGCTTCAACAGTCGAAATATATTGACTAAATGCAATTTCTTCACCCTCGCTACTTAAAAATTTCAAAATATCTAAATTATCATTAAACTCAAGTTTAGAAATTCCTTCGAAACATTTTTTTAAATGAGGCTGAACTCTTTTGGGGTCTCTTGTTTCTGATAAAATTTCTAACATTTCATTATTTGAAAGGAAAAAAAATCTGAATTTAAATTAAATATTATAACTATTAATTGATTAATCTTCAAAAGTTGTATTTTATGAATAAATTTTAGTTTTACCTGGGAAAAAACAAACGTTTCTTCTCCAAATAGTTATTAACTCCTAAATTAATAAATTCAGCCATTTTGGAACATTTAACCAATGACTCTAAAACACCTTCTTGGCCGACACAAGTAATAGCTAATGAATGAGAACTGATCATACTTAATAATTCATTTATAATCACATTAATCTCCTAAAAATGCGATTTATAGTTTTAATATGGACTCGACCATAAAATTATAATATTACATTAAACAGAGATCCTTCTTCGGGCATTTGAGCAACTATGTCCTTGGAACTAAATATAGGCATAAGGTATAACCACCGCATTTGCACTCTGGCCCACTCTTCAAGTGTCATATTCATTCGGTTAATCTTATCAAACCACTCTTTTACTTCACTTTCTATAGGCTTTACAAACGCTGAACCACGAATCGATATGGTCTTGATGAAATGTTCATCGAGCAATGCTTGTATACTATCTAAACCAGATAATATATTTATTTTTGTATCCCTTTAAAATAAAAAAAAAATATAGGTAAAGTTATTTTAAAAATCTTCAGTGTCTTCTGATTTTAAGTAAACATACTTGTACGGAGTGGTACATAGTTGAATAGTTTTCCAATCTTCTTGCATTTTTTCTAACGATATTCTTAATTGTTCTTCCTTAGTAGCACTAATACTGATGACTTCAAACCTAGAGAAATTATTTATTAATCGCATATATCTATAACTCATACTACTTATATTCTTGTATACTAAAAATGCTTCAAATTTTATTTAAATTTAAATGAACATAATATTAAAGTAGGTATTTGATAATATTTAGCACTGACAATAAAGTATAATATTAAATTGTTAACAAGGTCCGGTTGTCTTTTTTTTTTATACAAGTTTTCAAACTATCTTTGTTTTATTTGCTCTTTTAATTATATTAGGTTTTGTAAGATAAAACAAATACAGTTAATATACAACTCAAACAGGATCAACACAAAAGTCCATCGAATCGTTTGAATAGAAAATAATACACAACTCTTAACGAGTTTTTGCATTGTTTGATGTTCACAAAGCGTTCAGAAATATTATTTAATTATAGTATATAATATATTTTTATATAAGTGTTATTTAGTTATTAATAAAGAATGAACAACTGAATAATTGTAATAACACTTATGTAAACTTCATGATATGAACTGTAATAATTAAACTTAACATTTGTTTACGAAAAATACTTTTTTTAAATCAGTATAGACATTTCATTTAAAATAACAATATGCATTGTGATTCAATTTATAGTGTATAGTAGTATAGTAGTGATCAGAAAACTTGAATGTAAACAATTTTTAACCTTGAAGCAATAGTTAAATATAATTAAGTTCAAACATTGAACATAAGTAAAGGAAAAATCAAATAATTGTTAAATTATTTGAAAATTCGAAGAAAATTGTTTGCCTCTTTTCCAAATTATGTGTCAAAACCTACCTCATCTCAAAAATTAGACTATTCTACCTTCTCATATTAGCCCATTAGTCATTTTTTCATTTTGTTGTTTTATCGTTTTTATACACAGTTAATTATATAGATGAGTGAAAATTATTGAAGTATAATTTTAGAAGAAGAAAAATATTTACAATATGTATGATGTTTAAAAATCGATATATATTTATATCAAACACGGTGGGTAGTTTATTCGTTCTCAAAAAAAAAAATTAACCAACCAATTCAGAAAATATCAATACTAGGTACTTAATTATTATATTACGAACATACGATATTATTCAATTCAATGTACGTCGAGAGTTATGTCCGTCTTAAATAAAACGACATAACAATTATTATTGCTGTGCGTTAACCGTTGAAGTACTGGATTAATGGTTTTGACAATGTTCTTAACCAACCGATTACCATAGGTATACAACTTCCGTGCTACTAAATATTGTGAATAATTACTATATCTAATATAGAACTACATTTTTGATTTTTTATAAGTTATAATAAAAACTTGATAAAATAAAAAAAATATTAATATATTAATACTTACTGAGGGAGGAGTTGCTCTAAATTTAAATCAATGATTTTTGACAGTGTCGTGCCTGCATTTGGAGTCAAGTTAAATCCCGATAGCTCAGACATTTCTATCCAATGTCTTTCAGTTAAAGCCGGATTGCACATAATTCCAATAATTGGCATATAATGCTAGAATAAAAAAATACACGTTTTGCTCAAATAAGCACCATTTAAACAACAATTTATTTATTAACATCAATCCGATTACTTTCGTAAATAAAAAAGAAAACAAAGTACAAAAATTGTATGTTTTATATTATAAATAGACTAGCGGTGGCAAACATTAACGTGTTAGCAAACTACATGGACAAATATAATTATGCCAAAAGACAAAATGTTTATAAATACATTTTATATAATTTGATAAATTTTTGTAAATGTTTACCAAAAAAATTTAAATTCATTACAATAATAAGTAAATGTTGGTTTTATAAATAAGACGCGAGCCAATCCTGACCATGACGAGAGCCGCATGCGGCTTTCGAGCCACAAGTTGACCACCCCCTATATATATTCAGTAACTCAATTTTTCATATTATGCTCAACTTAACAAGCTGAATTTACGTTTCCATCGAATTAATTATTTACGTCCAAAGGAAAGTCAACTAAGAAGAAATTTAATTCAAAAGATGACTTCCTTTTAGCCGAATTTTCTATAGCATATAATAAAAACACAATATTGTAATGAAATAAAATACAAACCATTAATATATATTAATTTCTTTTTTTTTTTTTTTTTATTTGAAGAAATCTACAATCTATACATGTTTTTTTGTACAATAAGTAGGTTTTATATATGAGGTAAAGAAAAAAAAAATGATATGTGTAATTAGATTAGGGAAGATACCCAGTGGTAACACCCTAAATATTAATTTCTAAGAGTAATAATAGGTACAGTAAACACGCGTATTAAGGACTAATATAAATAACATAAATAGAAAATTAAATACAAAAAATATATGATAAATAAAAGTTAAAATTAAACATAGTATTATAAAATATAGATTAAAGTACATCTTTATTTTTATAGTTCTAACGAATACATTAACTATATTTATCCATCTAAAGTGTATTCAAATAAGTATACCTTGTTACTTAGTTGTTAAGTACGAGATTTTAGCTAGATCTCTAAATTAATACAATACCAAACATAAATCAAGGAACTTTTACAAAAATAAATATTTTATTTTTGTTTTCAACAAATTCATTGGAGAGAAGTGTACACAAATGAGATAATTATTATAAAGTTATCAGTTTTTCTTTTCAGATTTTGTTAAACTATTACTTCATAAGTAAACAAAATCATGAATCATGATCTTTTTGATCTAAATACTAAAAACTCTTTTCCTGAATTTCATTATTTCTTTAAAAAAATAGCAAAATATTAATTGAGAGTAAAGTTTTCTTGATGATTTTCATTAAATAGTAGTTAATTTGTTTTAAAATACAATTTATTTTTGATGTTATTTTTAATGTACTTATACAATATACATATTAGAAAACTACTTTTTTTTTTTGATCTTTCATAAAAAATAATTGATACAAACATGAATAATTCTCAGTGGGTAAGGCCTATCTTTTTATAAGAATAGTATAAATCAATAGAATAATCTAAAAAATATATTAAAAAGTATATACTATATGTCTATATAGGCATAAATATATTAATATCGCTCGATTATTGTTTAAAGGGGTTTATTAATATTCGTTATTTTTTTTATGAAGGGAACCTATGCTCACCTTTTTTATTATTATTATTATTTGATTTGAAGAATATTTAAATAAAATAAATATAAATATCTATAATTTAAATAATTTATTCAAAACAAATTTATCATTATTATTTTTTAGCTATATAATTACTTTAACTAAAGATATTTTAAAACATTTTTCATGTTTTTACACCACCAAATAATTACAAATTTTTCCACATAATTTGTTATTGTATACATATATATATTTTTATTCATTATACATGAAATTGAAGCAAGTAGTAGAGCTAAGATAAGAAATCATTGACCAAATTAAATATTAATATAGATAATAGAGGCATTATATATCATTTCCTTTTTATAGACTCTAATATATTAAATTTAACTAATTTTTTATATTTTTTACAGTCCATAGCAATTTTTTTGTGAATTAAATTAACTAATAAAATTTTCAGCTCATTAGGTATAATCGATTAAAATAGACCCAACTAAGCTATTTTTACCCAGATAAATTTTAATTATATTATTTTGTTATGGGTGAAATAATTTAAAAGAATTTTCAGTTTCACCTGCACATATCCTATAATACCATATTGGAACATTACCTGATAAAAATACATATAGGTACACAATTTTGTAATTAAATATTTTAGTAAAATTACTTATAAATTATAATTTGTAAAATTGATATTCTGCTATACGTAAAAGCTTTATTAAATAATAAATATATAGATACCATCCATCTCAAATATATAGGTATATTGAAAGTACGAGTATAATCTTTAAAATGTTATAGGTACATGTGTCTTTGTTATTACGTCTTTTATTGTTTTTATAAAATTAAATAGTTAATTCGTTTTTAAAGTATTTTTAATATAAAATGACAATTTCCTATATGGATGGTATAGTATACGAACAAATTATTTTAGTTCAATTATTGTTTTAGAATGAACAGATTTCCATGTTTTGTACTATACATTATCCGCATATGTGATAATTTTATCACCTATTTTAATATTTAACACATTTTTTATGTACAATACGAGAAAATTGGTCCAAGTACACTTTCCTCCGGTACACATCATTACACAAGACAATACATTTTTTCATCTATAATATACCATTAATATTAACCAATTGTATTCTACTCTCAATGTAACTGGTAAACCACAGTAAACTTTTGATAGTTATTCCAAAAGCGGGTAAAATTTTTATTAGGCCAGGGTAGGTTAAATTAGGTTTTATTACTTATGAATTTAGTTACGTAGTTACATACCCGTCTTTTGAGCTAAGACCTGGTCTAAAACCAAATTGATTTTTCGAAAGTAAATTGTTTCCCTTAATAAATTCTATTGCTTAGTCTGTTTTTAATATTTTTTTTTTAAAAATCTAACAAAATTACCTTTCAGCGATATTGGCCTATAGTTATTCATTTAAATATTTATATTTAAGACATAGATAGTATAACACTTAGATAAATAAAACCAATTATTTAATGTTGTCCGATGCTCATTGACCCATTGTCCATTATACACACGTACAAGTCAAAACAGTAATATTCAAGATATGCTAATATATACATAATATACGAACCCTAAACTCCACCATGCTATTTATTGTTTGTTCAGCTATCTTTAGTGGTGCTGGCCAAAGGTTCATGTCAGCATCATCAATTATACCTTCATACCTTTTGCTGTAATTTTGTGATAACATTTCTTTACATTTAACTCTCAATAATTCTTGCGTTTTGGACGCTTCGCTAAAAATTTAAAAACCGGTCATTAATTAATATTTAATTTTTAAATATTCTTCATGCGTTACTTGTAAAATTCATTTACTGTTTTTTCTATTTCCGATAAACTGAGAGTATCAAAATCACCACGCATCCATAAATTCTTCTTTAAAAACCAACGATAGGAAAATGTAATTAGATCGACAAATGGCCTAGTGAAATCCTACAAATAAAATTGTTTTCGACATAATTTTTTTGGTAAACATAAACAACAAAAAAATAATAACTGAATTACTATAATAAACATTTTTTCAAATTTTTAATAGGTACTTATAAAAATAAAATAGGTAAATTAAAAAAAAAAATCATAATATCAAAACATTAAATTTTAAAATTATAATAAAGTTATTTCTATAGATCATATGAATAATAAATACGATGTAAACTTATTTGCATTGCTAATTAATTAATAACAAATAATTAAAAGTTGCAATCTGACCATAAAAAAAAACATAAAATATTTAATACTTTAATAACACTATATAATATTATAGTTTTATTTATATTTATATTAGCATACCTTTATTTCATCGAGTTCCGGAAATGTGCTAATTGGTTTGTTAAATAACTCTTCTTCCCTGTTAATCCAAGCCACCGTATCGTCGAATTTTTCGATTTTTCTTTGCAATGTGTTAACGAACTAAAAAGTGTGTATTAATAACAATACTTTTCACGTTAAAAAAATATGTTGAATATTACTAATTTGTATTCATAGAGTTTGTTGACGTCATCGATTCGATCCAAAAACGTAAGGCTTGGTGCAAAAGCATCCAAATCATAATTTAACGTACTGATCACTTTTGCTAGAGTCTCTTCTGCATTAGATTTCCCAGCCTCGTATATAGTAGAATATTTAACAAACACGGGCGATATATTTTGTATCCATTTTATGGCGGATGCATGAGTGTCCCAAAATTCTTTAGGAAGCACAGCGTACTGAGATATGTTGCACGCAACTACGGTCAATTCTTTTACTGTATCGATCATCTCTTTCATAAACGTAGTACTAGCATAAAGCATGTAATCACCGAGTGCTAAAAACTCTTCAGAATTTTTCGGTTTAGAAACGGCACGTGAAACCATTTCGTGGAATTTATAGCATACCCTGAGGAAATTATTATTTATTATTACAACTAAAAGTTTTGCAATAAACAGTAATCAAATCATAAACTTACCAAGCTAATGAAGGCCTAATATATAATATATATGTATATTCATATATGTATTCACGTGTGTTATGCAAGCGAACAAAACATTAATAGTTATTTATTAACTACCTAGTAAATATCATGATGAATAAGAATAAATGCCTTACTTTTCGTCATTGCTAAGTTGCTTCATAACAGTGTGATCAATAATCTGATCCATATAGCTTTTGGCTAAATCGCATATGTGTTTCTTCATTTCAGTCTGATCAATACTATGACAATGAAAATTGATTCATTATTGAAATTAAATTAAAATTGCGATGTTCACTATACTTTCCAAGCTCAAAGTTCCAATCGTCTACTAATTCTGTAGCCCTATTCCTATAACTCTGAAATAAATCCAACTTTTCTAACAATTCATCATACGAATGATACTCTTGTAGATACATGAAAAGATTTTCAGGCTGTTTTTCATTTACAACGTCACTGAAATCATTATCTGTAAATGAAAAACCACATGAAAATAGATGAAATTTGGTAATCGATTCAAGTCCTACCCATTTTTTTTAAGTATGCCGTCAATTCTTTATACATGATATTGAGCTTTTCTGCCAAATTAGCTTTTGCTCTGTCCAAATATTGTTTTCCACGTCTAATAGAAATAAATTGAGAAGATACTGGTACTCCAAAGCGATATTCCAAAGACGGTAATTCGCTGACTGCGGTATTTATCTAAATTTAATGTGATTATAATAATAAATCAACTTAATATCTTACAAAATAACAATCACGTTTTAATTCTTTGTTTCCAGTATTTATTTAGGAATTAGTCTTATGGCAAAAATAAGATAAATATTATATACTCATGTAAATAGATACGCAAGTTTTTTTTTTTTGAATTGAAAAGGTTGACATTTTCTTTGTTTGAAACATATTCGAAAATATATTTTGACATACTATTTAAATTTACTATCATAAATAATTTCTTATATTAAAGAATTTATATAAAGATATTTGTAAGTTGCGGTGAAAAATAATCTGTTAAGTTAATATGTTAAATGTTAATACATCTCAAAAGTATTAAAGTTACTTAAAATTTATGAAACAATTACTTCGAAACTAACACTCAGTTTTTAATATAATCACTTATGTAAAGTCTTGTGTAATCAAATTGAATTTTAAAACTATTATATTTGAATTGAAACCTACTCTGAGTTTTTATCGGTCTTTTTTAATCTCAAACGAACAAACTATTTTTTATTTTAATTATTTAATAGGTAAAATATACTATAATATTTTATTATATAAATATTAAATTAAAATGTCAATATTATAGTCTTTATATAAATAATAAACTTTTTATTAGTTTAAAGATAGATATCAAGTAAAAATCAAACTATGATATTTTTACACAAAAAATAAGAACACTACGTATTTACAGTATCTTTTGCTATTACACATTGAAACTGAAACTTAATCGATTTTCAATCAAATAATAATATAAAATACTTATATACAAGCGACAAGCCCCAATCACTAAAGTTCCCTCCGTATTTTCAATTATGCTTTACATAAAGACCTCAATATCCCTCTCAACTCTAATGTACAAGTAAATCTACACAACTGATGACGGAACTTCACATCCAAATCCAAGTAGTTAAAAGAATATTATCTGAATGCATTACCAAAGTAACCCTCTAGGGCGACTGAAGTGTCAAACGTCAGTGTCAATTTCTCAAAATGAATAGCAAAAAACTATATGTTTGCGGTATTACTAAAATGAGTACCTAATTCCCCCACCCCATAATAACAGTTAATTACTATTTTACTTGTTCGTAATAAATCACAACTTATAAAAATGTATAAAAAATAATAACATATAAATATACGAGTAACTATACACTAACAATCACTAATAGTCCATGTTAGAAGTTCCCAAACTGTGGATCGCGACTCAAAATTGGGTCGCGATTCAAAATTGGGTCGCGATTATATTTTTAGTGGGTCGCGCTATAATTTTATATTAAAAATAAATATATGATATTTTTTGTTGTAAATAACTAATTTAGTAAAAAAAAGGTCATTCATTAATATTATGGATCGCCAAATTTTAAAAAATTCTCAAAATGGGTCGTACAATAAAAAGTTTGGGAACCTCTGGCCTATGCTATAAATGTATATAATAATAATAGGTATATAAAAAATTATGTGCATGCTTAATTTTATCAAAGGTAAATTTTTCAATTTTTTATACTCACTAAATTCAATACCGAACAATATTGATCACAAATATCGCTAACACTAGGTGTACTGATACATTTAGAACCAACAAAATGTAACTTAAAATTTAATTTAGGCGCTGTTGATACATTTCCAAATACTTTTACTATGTGATCAATGGATTTTAAAATCATACGTTCCATCTATAAGTAAAATATTATATTGTAAATTATTATTAGTATTTAGTTGTAACTAAACCATTTAATTTTAAAATGGTTATAATATGTATCACGATCATTTTTTATCATTCTCACTATGAATGCTTATCATGTCATTTTCGGAAAAATTAACTCAGCCATCAACATAAAATCAATGTTGGATGAATACATATATTATAATTTATATAATATTTCTGACTTCTAGAAATAAATAAAATCCGGCCATGTGAATAGCACATAAATGGTAAATGGTAATCTTATGAATTTCATTTCATTATTGTAAGTTTTTATATAGCCCCCTCATCTAAATAAAACAACTCATTTAGCTCCGAAGTTTCTTACAACAAATTAAGTCGTATATATTGTATAATAATTTTTAACATGGTTTTTTATCTTTCTTTATTTGTTGACCACTAAAACTTAACCAACTGCATGCACAGCTGTTGTAAACTAAACATATTGTGGTTATCTGAACAGCGCACAACACAATACAATCTTTATTGTTATCTTTAATGTTAGTGAACTGACCTATAAACAAATTTAAATTTAAAATACATCTGTTAATATGTTACATTTTGTATGATATTTCAATTTGTATATAGAATATAATACAGCAACAACAATGAGCTGTAATAATTATTATAAAATTATAAAATAAGAAAAATAATTATTTGTATTTTCTAGTTTTTCCATACAACATCATTTTACATTTTACTGTTGAATTTACTGGACTTAGAAAAAGTAGGTTTAACTTATAAATTGTAATTTTTACTATCCCGTGTGTTCAAAAATACTGATTGCATATTTTAATTCATACATAGAAATATAGAATAATAAGATATAACACTGTTGGGCTTGGAATTAAAGAGTTACATTAAACTTTAGTTTATCAGTATGACAGTAATGTAAGAATTTAAAGTATGGTACTGATATTATAAAATTGAATTAAATTTAAACTATCGTTTTTTTTTTTATTATTATTATTGTTATTTAAACATTTAAAAAATTTCAGTAGCATCATAAATAGATGGAAACCCCAATTTATTGTTATGTCTCTATGTAAATTATTAAAATATAAACATTTATAATAATTAATAAGTAATAAAAAATAAATAAATGATTAAACAATTAACATTTGACAAATGTATAACAATTCGATAAATTAAAAAAAAAAAAAAGAAATCAAATATTAAACATCAGAACAGATATTTTTCTGAACTTTAAGTTTTTCTACAGTCAATAGGGCAATTCGCTCTAATATTAAAACTATACCTAACATCACAAAATTAATTCTTCTAAATGCAAATTTGTTATATTACAAGTGGGTCAAAGTAAAAACCAAATTACGCTGGGTCGCTGGATTAAGAGGTAATTAGTTCGTTTTCTAAAATGAAAAAAAGATTTACTTAACTCAAATATAGACATAAAGTTAAAAATGGTGTAGCAATATTACATTTTAGCACTTTGTTATTACTTCATATACTCGTATCATAGATTTAACAAACACGCAAACATACTAGGAGATGCAGAAATTAAATATTTTAAAAATAAGTTGATAGAACTGACATACATAAAACAAATCGTATTAAAATGTGGATACACTCACAAAGTCACGAGTCATTAATTATGCGGTTACTATGTCACACCGTGTTTTCTGGTATTGGAAGGAGTAAAAGTATCGTTTTTCCACGTAAAATAATACTAAAGACTAATAGGAACAATTATTGTAAGTACCCTCATCCCCGTCAGAAAAAAAAATCCACATAATATTATTTATATTATAATATATATGACGTGTAAGAATTAATTTTAAAATTAAAATAATTATATTGCATACTTCTAAACTAATTATAGTCGTGACGCCTTTAAGAAACTGTGGAAGTGCTTTCAATGCCACGCCATCTATTGCTCCTCTCTTTGTCAAAATTAATATAACCTTTTTATACCAATCCTTTGCCAAGTACGTGTCTTGTTTTCGAAAGTCGTGTTCCAAAGTGGCCATTAAATCGTCAAGGTCTCGAGAAAATTCGTCAAATCTAAAAATCATATCAAACTCCGCAATCTTTTTATGATAGTGCATAATAATATTAATTACTATGCTACGAGTCCATTATTACTTATACAATTCTGCGTTAATCATCGTCTTAGGAACTTGGCGTTTCGACAAGTACAGTATACTGATCGTAGTCGGATGAGTGATATGTAAACGTTTTATCAAAAGATTTTTTCTTTTCAAAAATAACGGATAATTTTTAGTTTTACCTCCTAATCTGTAAGTGAACACACGATTTAAAAATATGTATGAACGTTGAATTAATAAAATAAACTCACGCTGTAGTTAACGGTTTCTCCTGCTGTTTTTCGGGTAACGAGACATTAGAACTAGGAATAGGCTTCACGATTCCATCAACTTGTAACTTTTTCAGCACTTTAATGTATTCAGCTTTGACTTCGTCTATCAGTGATGCAGACACTTTGGTTCTTTTTAAACGCGCCGTCTTTGATTTCTAATTAAGTAATTAATCATTTGAATTATTTATACCATTACCTACCTAATATGTATATTATTTTTAAAAATGTATCACACTTCTATTATATTTTCTATCCACGATTCTTGTATTGGGGTGGGTACTATGGCATTAGCGTATCCTTTTAGTTGCTTACGATAGTAAATCTGTGGCATTTTAACTTCATCTTGGCGATCGACTGGTATGGATTTCCTAGCCATCATCAAATCAATTTTTTGCGTTACGGCGCATTCATTCCTATAAGCACAGTGGAAAAATTAAGTATCTTTCACTTCATTATGTTTACCTCCGGTAAATTAATGACTTACATATAATTTTTAATTATTGTCCTGCGATCACTAAGTGCTTTGCTTTTATTCAACGTTTTGCCTTTGTTCAGATATTTACTGATATCAGGCATTTTCGGCAATTTCGGAACAACTGGAACAGTATCGAGTAACTGCCTAATCTCCCTTTCTTCAATGTTTTCCGTATGATCATTAGATTCGATCGGATATGTCCTACGAGGAAATATTGTAGAACGGCGATGAACATCAGAAATGTTTTTCTTTGATTTTGTTTGAGGTTTTAAAGTCGGTGAATTTGGCGGTAATAAATATTCTTTACTCATTGCAATTTAAGGTGAACAAAAATAAATTTATCATTAATCATTTATAATATGCCGAATGAAAACAATCGAATGTTTAATCACCATCTGCAGACAGATATAAATCAAAAATTACAATCCTGTTTATTATAATTTATAAAATTATAAGCATAACCTTATGCATAATAATAATTATGAGCGATTACTGTCTAGTATAAGTACCTATACATATATGAACTAAAATAGATATCATAAAATTACATTCTAATTTTAATTTTAAGTTTATTAAATAAAGGATTCACCAAACACGTGATTAGTAAACAAACCAATATGCACATAATAAGTTAACGTCATAATTTATATATTTAAATTTTTCTTATTGGTACAAACGCTAAAAACAATGTTTAATAAAGACCTGTCATATTTTTCGTACTTTTTTAATTAAAATCAAAGTTTTAACTTTTAATCACTTTACAGTTGTTTTAATCACCCAGAAAAGTATAAATATTAATTATTGATTCTGGAACGAATTTATCAAAATATAAAATACATAATTAATAATTATATTTCAATTTGTAACGAAAATATATGATAACGTCAAGAATAAAACAAATTTTATTCAATAAAAAAAACCAAGGACCTTGATGAAATCATATTCTCTTTTAAAAGAGGTAGATTAAATTAAATAAGCCAAATCATTAAAATATGTAATTTCAAAGCTAAAATTTCGGTTGAAACAATATGGCATCATTATTGAATACTGTGTAAGTTCTTGCTAACTACTAAACTATATCCAATACAATGTTTATTTAGTAAACTAGAGCTTTACTGTCACTTCACTTAAATTATACAACATTTAATACGTCTTGGGTTCTATCGATAGTACAACTATTATTTAAAAAGAAAAAATTTTGATAATAAATACAGTGTATGCGCGTGTAAATCGTTGATAAGGGTTTATGTAAATCCGAAGAAGAAAATAATACTCAGATAATAGGTAGGTAGTTAGACATTATTTTGTATAACTTAATCATGTAAAAAATACTTACCGATTTTTATCATTAATTATTAGCTAATGGTGATTACAACAATTTTAATATTATAACACATAAAAGTTTAGACACTACACTTGCAATAACTACGAGAACAGTTTGTTTGTAATAGATCAAACAGCATAATAATATTATTATTATTACCAATCGTAACCAAGGGGTTGAATACCTACTATTATATTTGTATAGTTACGGCGCCGTTCTTCCCCTCGACAATAATTTATTTTTCGATAACGAGGCAGAATATTACAATATGTACAGAGTGATGCACCAAACGCTTTCACCCCTATGTTTCCCTTAAAATTGAATAAATTTATTCAAATCCTAATTTTGTGTATTTTCAAATATACCTAACTACTATCAAGACCATATTTTCAAATTATTGAAATTTTATGTTTATTTTGAATAACTTTATTGTTGAAGAAAATATAAGGGATGAGCGTGCTTACGATGAATCGCCCTGTACGTGTCGCGTACGGCACTCGTTCTCGCTGGCCGTGGTCAAAACAAAATAATAATTAGTATTTTCTTTAAAACTTAATGTTTTAATAATATATTACGCAGCGGCGGCAGTATTTGCACACGATATGGGTATTCGGTAAGTTTATACGGTCAAACTCGTAGTCGGCTAGCTTAAGTCTGCATTATTTATACTGTGGGCTGCGGCGTGGGCTAAATTGTTAGGTATATCTAAATATAGTATGTGTGTGTACCGATGGCAAACTATATTCCAAGTGTTAATTATATAGATTGAAATTGCGGAACGTGCTTCTGGTATTTTTATAAGAAGCCGATTACGAATCACGGGTCGAACTGTAATCGAGGGAGCTGCAGTAAGACGAGTGTCGCATTTTAATTATTAAAAATTTTAATTATTTTTCACAATTTATCGACAGGATAGTACCATTTAAACTCATCGAAACACGACAGAGCTCTCAGTTCTTATTATATACCTTATTGACTTATACCTACGTATTAATAAATATATCAATATTCATTTGCAAACTATTATTAATTAGTAATTACCAAAGTAATTATTATAATAATTTATAATTTATTATACATAAAAACCAATATTTGTTTATCATTAGTAATGATGCATTAGGTATAAAGAAACGATTTTATTTAGGTAATATCAATAAAAAATATATAGGTATCCATAGGCACACATAATGGGGTGCTAGAGGGTGTTTGCACCCCCCAGGCTTCAAATCAGCACCCCCAGTCTAAATACTGCATTCAAAGCACAATATATTACGTTGAATTGAACAGATTCCTGAAGATATTCAAATTATAAGTATTATGTCATTTATATATTGAATTTATGGATTATATAATATTTACGAGAATATTTTGCTTATTATAATTTGAATATATCTACATATTAAAGTATTATAAGAGTAAACAGTTTTTTTTTTTTATGATTTTATTTAGATTATTAAACATTTATTTAAGTTGTTTTTCGAAATAATACATATTTGAATAAATAAGGGATTTTTTAGAACACTTCAAATTTACCATAAAATATGTTTTTAAAAAGTTAGGAAACACTTGTCAAATTGGGTAAGGTGTTAGTGTTATTTAAACACTGCCACTTTATTGACTGATTCAAAATATTATTGCTATATAATATACTAAAAGAAAAACACTAAACACTTCAATGTTTTGGTAGTAAAGATTTAGATATATCTATACATAATTATTTTTGGTTTTATTACCTATTATGTATGGTTGGTAATAATTGAAATAATAAATCTCAACATTTTTTTAATTGTTTGCAATTTTTCAGTTTTTTTAAGCATTAATCAGTTGTAAGCTTAAATGCTTAATATATATGAAATATGAACATTGAATATAAATCTAGACACGCGGTAGCGTGTCAAGCCAAATTCTAGCGAACAGAACTAGCGAGCAGCACCGCGCATGTGTAATATTACACGAACCATTTAGAGCCACTTTTGACTCCCCCGTAACTCAAAAGCTATTCCACATAATTACATAAACATGTCAAATTTTGTTCATATATTGAGACTTACGAGATACATATGTACTTCAAAGTACCTCAAACCGTTATTTAGATATTAACGTCCCAAAATCGTCATTTTTATCACTGATTATAGTAGACCTATAGATCAAAATTCTAAGTCAGTTCCAGATGACCTAGAAAATTCAAATTTGGCATCCAGATAGGTAGTTGGGTGAATACAAAGGAATAAATCAGAAATTTGTAAATTTTTATAATTTTATTATAGTTTTTTAATTAATTGATTTTATTATAATTTAATAAGTATAAAAATATATCAATATATTAATTAATTCTATTAGGAACACTTAAATTACTCATAGTGCCTGTAATTTAATGTAATGCAATCAAAATTATGTTGACTTATATAGCTCCGCTAACCTTTCCCGTATCGCCGCGCCAAAAATACGTTCAGTCGAATGTGTCGATATTGGCGACCCGAGCGCAGCAACATACTTTGATGTATGTAATTAATATTAATTTTTAAAAAAATTACAATTAAAATAATTACCTAAATTATTGATCTTACCCACATTCTTAAATATTTGATACTTAATATGAAGAATCTATACTTATTGATTTAGGTAAATATATTATATACCTATACAATATTAGTCTTGCTAACATGTACTTTTTTAAATTTAATAATCGTAAAATTTCGCGGCACACCTATAATAAAGGTCTCACGGCATACTAATGTGCCGCTACACAGCGGTTGGGAAACCAATCAAACGTAATAATAATATACTGTAGGTATGCCATAAATTATTAATAATTATTATTTATTGTCCGTGACGTTTTATATAATAAGATTATTATTATTATTATTATTATTCTAATATCGATTTTCTTATTATGATTGCAGATTTATCAAAATAGAGCAAGATATAAAGACTTTACTCTGGATGTGTGAAAGTGAAGAAAAAACAGGAATTTTTACGCAAAACCAATTTTCGACCAAATAGATTTCTTTTATATGGTTGTTACTCAAAAACAAATCATTATATATACTTGAAATTTTCACAAAATGTTTATGTTAGTGTTATCTATATACAGTTATATTTCCAAAATATTTTGACATTTTTGAACTATTTGTAGACAACTTAAATTTTCGATTTTTCTAAGAATTATTTTTTGAAATGTCGTTAAAAAAATGTTGGATGATCAAAAAAAACTTGAAAATTTAATTCAAGATTCTATATAAGTTGTTCTTATAGTAGTTTAAAAAAATTGTTAATCGTTAGTCACAATTTGTTTTATAGGTAAGCGTTTATAATTCAACTTTTTACGAAATATGTCAAAATCGCGAAAATTTGGAAGTAACTTTGTAATTGAAAATTCATATAATTGTTTGTGTTTATACCTAAGGATAAAAAAATTCAATACTAAGTTTTTCATAAGTTTTCCTTCAAGTAGCTATATGTAGAGAAAACTCAAAGCATCTTTATAGGAAAAATTTTAAATATTTGTTATTATTCAAGAAGTATATTAAGTCGTAGATACTTGAAAATTTCAGGAGTTGGCAGTTATGTAGATTAGCATTTTCTTTACATAGGTAATTTAATTTTCGAAATATTACGCTTATTTCAATGATATTTATAGGCATTTGAAATATTAGTTTTTGTGTATTTAACCCAATACATTTAGTAAATATTAGACCATATACCTATTTTAAAACTTAGATTATAAGCTAATTAAAAACAGACATATTTAAATTTTAAAAAGTTAACTCCTGGTTGGTTTTAAACGAAGAAAAATATATTTTGTGTTTTCCCATATCCTTCTCCCCATAAATCTAGCCCTGTGCGGATTATATACAATATCCATATTTTATGTATGTAGTCTTCCCCTTTTATCATTCAACGCTCTGGCTGTACATAGGTACCTACGGTTTTATAAATCTAAAACCCCGTCGCGTACTTAGTCTTATTATTATACATTCTACACAGAAACGGTCTATAGTTGTGTGTACTTTTTTCAAGTTTGGAACCACTATAGGTATAAATATATATACACACTATGAAGGTAAACTATTTTTTCAAGTGTGGCACCCATACAGCATCGCTTATTGAACCAGTAAAAAATACACCATTACGACACACGCATGGGGACCAGACACTATGCCTTCCTTAGCGTATGTATGTTACAATGTTACATATTAATATATTATACTATTATACACCCATACGCCAACAAAACTACTCGTTTTGGGAAATTCGTCAAATAATTTTTTTAATTATTTTCAATCCAATTCAATATTATTTTATCTAACAGATAATATAACATTAACGTAAAACTACAATCATTCTTTCATTAGTATATACTGCAGTCAGCAGTATAATTATACTTAAGATATTGAGCAAGTTTACGGTCAACCTCATCGGTCGGTTTTAGTTTGCATTATTTATACCGAGGGTGGTGCTTGTGTGGTGAGCAAAGTTGAACCCTAAAGTATGTGTACTGACGCAAACTATACACCAAGTGTATACTATAACGATGTTTCAAAAGACACAGATTACAAATTGAACTATTTTTTGCGAGGGTCCAGCAATCGAGGATTCAAAAATATTTTATGGAGGATAAGAGACGCGTATAATCGATAAGCTTATAAAGGCCGTCATTTATTATTTTATTTCGATTGTCATGATTGATGTTTTTTTTTTAAACAAAGTAAGTAAGTACTAATAAGTAATGAGTTAAAAACAGTATAGTAATAATAGTTCAGCAGACATCTTTATCAGAACGTCGATCTCCGCGGGAACATATTAGCCGAGAACCAATCAACATCATTAAAACATTACCTACCTATGTTTATTCTTCAAAATGACAAAATTAACTAACAGTTAGATAAAAATGAGTTTTTCACAAAATGTATCTATATAAAATTAATATAAACAATATACATTTATGTTTAATTTCAAATAATCACGTCGTGTAATAACCCCGTTGTAAATAATACTGGAGTCTAAAATACAATAATAATATTTGTATACTCGAAATAACGAGAAACGATCAATTTTAAATCGAGTTATCGATAGTAAAACGCTAGGTACGTATCGAATGTAGGTAATGGTAGTTTTAAGGGGATTTCTAATTAATTCGAGATAACGAAAAATTCGAGGAAGCGACGTTCGAGCGTTCGACATAACAAGAATCTACTGTACTAAATTGAATCGATCGTCATACACACGTGCAATATTCAGCTAAAATAAATATTTTAAAGTTTTATAAAACGATCCAGATCGAGTAAAATAATTAAAACTTGTGTACCTGTTCTTAACCATAGTGAAATTTTAACTTTACCTGTTTTGAACTGGAGTCTCGAGTGCAATTCGAATATTTTGGTTTAGGTAAACCAGGCAAGGAGTACAATCCGAAAATCCCTTTAACGATACGACTGCAAAAGCCAAAGTAGATATTTGTGATTGGAGGTTTGCAGTTTGCGGTCGTACAAAATACAAATTCATCGTTTCTTGATACTTACAAACAAAACTCGACACACAACTTGTGTTTGTTCATTAATTCATGATTCGTAATTAAATTCGATTATTCGAGGTTCGTGTTTTTTCTATAAGTGGTAGATAGATAGTAATCATCAACAAAACAACCGCCAAAATATTATATTTGAAGTTACCAGTTACACAATTTACATAAATACACTTGAGTCTTGCTCACGATAGATTAGGTTAAAGAAGTAGAAGGTTAGGAAATTTGAAGCGACTGTAAGTTCAATTTTTAAAATAATAAGTGCAGAATTTACAGTGTGGCCCTCTGCATATTATTGCTGTCTCATTTTAATTATTTGATAATTTAAATATTTTTCGCGTTATTGTAAAATAAATATAGAAGTAACTATTTACAGTAGTGCCATTTAAATTCTTCAAATTAATTCATAATTGTATATTAGGTACCTGGTAATTATATTATATGAGTTCAATTTAATATAAGTATCGATACCTGATACCTATAATAGGTGTGATCAGACTGCCAAAGATGGGGTTGCATAATAAAAAACTAGACCTAACTATTTATAATGAGCCGATATTTTCTGTAACAATTTTAATTTATACTACAATAGTTAATATAATTTAATAATTAACTAAAATGTTGAAGATAAGCAATTAAGTTATAATATGCATACTGCATATCTGTATACACATTACTCTAATGATTGAAACAAAATGTTTATATAGGTACCTATTGGCAATTATATTACCTAACATGTAATAACTAATAGCATATCTAAGCAAACTGCAATGATAATAGTGACAAGAAATATAATAATAAATAGAAATAAATCTTCTAAATATCTATATAGTAATCAGCAGTCACAATAATTAACAAAATTATGTTACCATTAAATTTTGTTCTGATAATTTAAATCAGTATATTATTATAGGTACATTTAATTAGTTGAATTATTTATTCGCTATATTTTCTACTAGCAGTTAGAAAAAAATATGACTAAGGCAATGTTTAAAATTGTACATGGATTCTAATACATATAATTAATATTATAATAATTTGAAATATATTGTATAGTTAAAATTTGGTCATTTGCTTATTTATTTAGCTTAATATAAAAATATAGTAATACGAAATATACTATGAAAATAGTATGTCATAATACTACAATTTCAAATATGAAAGTGCTTTTTTTGTTTATTTCAATGGGGTTTTGCTTTTTCAAAATGTATCAATTTTTAATTATAAATGTAATCCATATAAACTTATCATCCAATAGGCATTTATCAAATTATTTTACTCAACAATGGCTACTGATATATTATATATATAAATATATTTATTATTAGAAATAGTATATTAAATAAATCTTCATAAAATAAAAAAAATTATAACAAAAATATACAGAATTCAATTTCAACTATTTAAAATATTGGTCATAACTCATAATACTAATGCAAAAATGTAGTTTTAAGCATTTTTTTGCTGATTCTGTCAATAAATAATTAAATAATACACATATTTATAAATAATATTACACACTTCACTTATAAAATTTCCCAAACCAAAGTTTAATAAAATTATATAATGCTTAAAAAAATGTAGTAGCTTCAAAAAATAATTGACTGTATTTTTTACATTATGATAATGATCATGATTCATTGTTCCATATATCGTGTTTATGTTGAGCATCCCGAATCTTTTTCTCTTAAAAAAAAAAGAATAAACAATTCAAAATTTATTGGAAAAAAAAATTTGAATTATAATTACCTTTAGCATTTGCCAACAATGTGCGCTCAGCATTTATAAGATCAGCTGATACATTCAACTTTAGTCCTAAAGCACTACTCACTAGTCGTCTAGCCATTGCCGTACAAGTTTTAGGTCTAGTTGCTGGAAGAGGAACAACTGTAGCAGCTCTAAGCTTCGACTCTTTGGTAGCATTCTTAAGAGGCCTGGTTTTCACCAGTGCTAATGGTGTGTTCAATGCTTGATCAGCTATTTAAATATTATTATATATAAATACAAAATTATCAACCACAAAATAAACTATTTGATATTTACCTAAATATGGACTTTCAAATACAGCTAATGCATGTGTATCATCCACCCAAATAATTTCAAAATGTTTTTTACGAAATGCGGCAAATTGATTCATTAAATCAAGTGTTTTCAATTCAGAAGAAAAACCATACACTTCAATAACACACTCCCCATCACCTGAACGTTCTTCAATTGTTTGATAACTACGGTAATCCTCTTTTGCACATTGCACTTGAACTTTACCTATTGTAGAAACTAACTAAAAAAATAAAATATATAAGTTTTTAAGTATAAAAATGAAAAAAAAAACAGTATTATTATAAATATTTAATTATGCATACTAGAATTTTTTTGAATGTTAACAAAAATAATACATTTTAAAATGTCCATTAAAAGAAATAGTCCAATAGATCCTACCATAGAACAAACATTTAATTGGACTGTTGTGGTTTTAAAAAACATTTATCGATATATTATGATGTGATCAGAATAATAAATATATTATATTAAGCAACTTCATCAATAAATTAGATAAATTATAACAAATATAACAAAATTATATTATAAGGAAATAGATAAGTTCATCAATACATAAAAAAATTTGTTTTAATAATTGAAAAGGCAATTTTTTTTTTTTTAATAGTTACCACTGTAGATTAATTTATTAAAAATCAAAATGTTAAACAATTAGACTACAAGACTTGATTCGCTTGTGCAAAATATAAATTATCAATATCAAATTTAAGGCTAGGTATCCAAAACAGTAATCTGTCCAGTGATGTATTTTTGGAGAAAATTTGGGGGATCAATCCCCCTAGTCTTTTTTTTGCTATTATTTAACAGTTTTAGTATAATATATAACTAGACTTTAAATTGTGTTTAATATTTACTATCTAAATGTATTTTTCATTTTTGTAAATAAGTAAAAAAAAAATCAGTTAAAAGGGTTAATAGGCTGTTATTACACCACTGAAGCTTTGCTATGCTCTAGCTAATGCGGCAAGTTTGTGTGATTTCTGTCCGATTCCTATTCTATCTAGGTGTTCTGTATGCAAGCCACATTCGATGCACCAGTAAGACAAGGCTGTGTTACTGTACAATTGTAAATTCGTAAAATAAAATAAGATATTTTTATGCTAAAATACCAAAATCAATATATTATATTATCAAGGAATGGTCTAGTATATTCCATGTAATCAGGCTATCAGCATTTTTATTTGTTTGGTCGCGAATTTCATCCACTAAACACATGATAAACTATAAATGATAATTCTATGGTTTGATACTAAACATATAAATTATGAAATTAAAAATATTTTTTAGCAAAACAATAAAATAACTTACTTCTTTCATAAGCAATGGATGTATATAATCATCCTCTTTATCAAACATATCTTCCCAGCTACATTCATTTACATCTAAAATCTTTTTTTTTTCTTTTTTCTTTTTTTTTTTCTTTTCATTAATATCAATAACTTCTTCAGAATTATCAATTAACACTGAACTTTGCTGGGCAGTCAATTCTTCATCTGTAGTTTTAGAATAATTTGTATCTATATCCGTTAATGGTCCACTTGAGAAACTATCATTCAAGCAATAATGAGGACAGTTTGTATCATGTTCTTCTTTTAATTCTATTTCAGATACATCAGAAAAAATCACTTCATTTCCTTTGTGCGTTTCATGCAATTGATTATTACTATTAGACATACCCGAAATTTTATCATCAACTTTCAGATCTATTGCTTCAGTAATTTTTTGAGACACCAATATATCATCAGCTGTAATTTTATCATTAATATCTGATATTTGAAAATCAGGTAAATTAACTGGTGTAGTTTTTTGAGGTACTAGAACATTATCAGCTATACTTGTATCATTAACATCTGATATTTGACAGTCAGGTAAATTAACTGGTGTAGTTTTTTGAAAATTTATATAACTGACATTGTTAACTTTTGGTAAATCACTATTGCGGTTGTTAAATACAGTTTCAACAATGTCAGACTCTAATTCATTATGGTCTAACTTGGGATTTTTAATTTTAGTTATTTTATTTGTAGCAGATGCATTTGAATTATTTTCATTAATATCTACTGAATTAGGAAGAATATTAGTAGATAAAGAATCTGAGAACTGAGATGAGGCATCATGATATGAAGTATTAAAATCATCATTAACATCATTAATTAATATTTCATTTGATAAGTCTACAAAGTTAAATGAATCTAAAGATGTTAATACATTATTATGTTGATTATAATTAGATATTGAATCTACCATATCTTTTGAACAAAATTTGTTGCTTGAATCATCTTGAATTCTTGAATTAGCACCAAGTTTATTTGATGCAGTTGAATCTGAATTACTATTTGTGCTTTTAGTTTTAGAAGCTGTATTATTAGCTAATCCCCTAAGTGCTTTAGGTATATAAATAGGAATATCTGGCCTTTTACTTTGTTTGCGCTGATTGGATCTGCAATAATGTATACAATTATTTACAGTTGAGTCCCGATAACTTGATTATCGAAAACCTCGATAACATTAATTTTTTTTGTCTCTATACAATTCCTATACACTCAAATACTCAATGCAATATTTGTAACTCAAAAAATACATGTCAAATTAATTTTTACTTCCTTGAAATTCGAGTTATCAAGACTCAACTGTATAATATAAATTAGATGTTACAACTAAAATAATTAATGAACTTGACATTACCTTGTAAGTGGATCTAATTTTTTAGGCTTAAGTGACTGAAATAATTTTTCTTGAGCCTTCCTTTCATTAGGAGTTCTATATGCTCGATATGCACTAGAACTAGAACTATTTTCATCATGCCTTTCAGCATCTTCCACATCTACTTCACAATACCTATTAACCAAATTTGTTACAACATTTTAAAATATTTATTTTCCATAACTAACTAACTAATTATTGTTGATATGGTAGTTTGAAGACTGGTTTTAACCTATTTCAAGCCTGAGTATCTACCCACATAAATCACTTTAGCTTCACAAACCATCACAGAAATGATTGATAAAAAGAGTTCAGACAATTTAACATAAAATTTAAGACCATAAATAAAGAACAATATACAATATAACTAATTCCCCTAGTCAGAGGTTCTCAACCATGGTGCAATGGCATCCTTGGGTGCTGCTAACTTAAATTTAGGGTAGTATGAAAATATAAATACACAATATTATATTATTATTGAGTATATAAAGTATAGTGCCTCCAGATATTTAGAAAATAACTAGAGGTACCATGGGTCTAAAAAGGTTTAGGACATCTGTCCTACGCTTTTAATTTAAAAACAAAATCTTTTTCAATGAACTCCAAGTGTTTAGCACTGGGTAGTTGATCCATAATTAACCAACTAAGGTTGAACACTAGACACGATGCTTTTAAAATCTTTGCTGAATTAGAAATAAAAAATGTATTTTTTGAATACTCAACACATGAATAAATAAACAAAAAATATTTTACCAAGATATGCAAGTTCAAAGTTTTTTTAAAAAAAAAGGAAGTATTAATAGTGTTTTAAATTAAAATGTTTAACTTACATTGGTTTAAGTGAAGAATGATATACAACTAAGCGTCTTCCGTGACTACTACCAATAGATATGGTATTCAATTTGTTAAAAAATGTTTGCACTAGGTTGTGCACTAAAAACCGATTACGTGCGCTCAATGGAGGGAAAATAAGTACCACGTTTCTAAAAAACAAACAACCAAAAAATAAAAAATAATGGTTAATACTGAAGTTTACCAATTAAGTTTCATAGGCAAACGGATTTATGCAGTTACCAACATTTTGTTTTCTAAAACGAAAGTATTGTTATAACGTTTGACATCGGCCAAGGCTGTCTCCAAAAACGAACACTCGGCTACCCGCAGGTTCAATATGTCCAACGACTCCATGATTGCAAACGGTGCAATAAACACTTCGACGGCAGAATTCTAAATCGTCTTTGGTACATCTGTAAAAAAAATTCACTAAGAACTAAAAATAAACGTTGAATACAAAAATGGCGAATACGCGGATATTTACAATTTGTTATTTACTGAAAAAATGATAAGTAAAATATGCTGAAGTTGAACGATTCAAGAATGTATCAGTATAATACGAGAGAGTGCTTTCGCAAAAGAATAGTAAGAATAATACACAGAACCGTGCAAAAATAGAATTAAGATTTTCGTTGTTTATTACATAATCCAAACAAAAATCCCAACTTTCCAAACCTTGATAAGACGGTGGTTATCAAACATATGGTGGCGGATGACCTTCTACGCGACCTCTTGGATGAATACAGAATAACAATTTACAGACAACAGTTTTAAAATAATGTTAATTTGTTAATATTATTATGTTAAAATAATTGAATAGGTATAATGCTTTATGATAGCAGTTAGCATTGATCAATTAAAACTGTTGATCTATAAATTAATAGAATATTATACACTCAGCAGAATTGTATAGTGTAGATGTATCATTAAGTATAAATCATATATAATTATTTATATTTTAAATGTTATTATACTCAATAATTGAATAATAGTAGTTGATTATTTATTTTTTTTAAAGCATTATAACATAGTTAAAATATACTTGGACCTTAATAACTAGGTTATTGTAATAATATCCCCACTGTGTCAGAGGCGTCTTCAAGGGGGGGGGGCAAATTGGGCAGTCGCCCCTTCTGTGATTTTTATTGTTATTTTTTTAATTTTGTAATTATATTTTATCACTAGGTAAAAATAAAAAAGTACGCTACGCTGTAAAATCATGTGATATAACAGCTATAGCCTATAATATGAACAATAAATATAATATTTATACTGTTTTTTTGTATTTATAAAATTCCTATGCCTATGCAGGATGCTCTATATGATATTACCTACCAGGGTAAATTACATATCCCCGAAATAAACTGGGTAAGCTACGTAGTAATTAGTGTTCATAAATATATATATATATATATAATGTATGAAGTTCGCCCCCCCTTACAGAAGGGTCTAGGGACGCCACTGTACTGTGTTATTTTATCACGTCAAAGAATTCAAAGCCGCGTAAGGGGTAATGCATGTATGGCGTAATCTGGAGAGGCCGGAGGAAGGGAAAGACATTTGAACTGACATTTTATAGTGTATGTAAATGTAAAGATGTCGCTTTGCTTAGTTTGCTTTCGGTTTTAAGGC
>VUJU01001751.1:0-49483 GCA_009835225.1 Aphis craccivora
ATAACAAAAATTTAATATTTTTTTATCAAATCAATTGGTTATTTTGTATAATTTTTACTGAACTCACATGATTTTAACTAATTCTTTATCACTTGATTTTAAAATAGAAGAAAATTTTTATGTCAATTGTTTAAAAAATTATTTTTTTTTAATTTAATTCAAAAAAGGATTACGTATTCGTTGATCAATAAGGTTATTTTACAAATATATAAATTATCGTTATAATCCTGCAGATATTTTTGTTATTGACCAAATACATAATAAATAATATTAATAGATATTCAACCTATACATGAATTTGGCCTCTCTCCAAGACCAATTTATTTCAAAGTTTTGATGTACTGTTAATGTAAATCAAAAATATTTAAATAAGCTTTACTGACGAAAATTAACTCTAATAAAAATGGGCAATGTTCTAAAAAATGTCAACCATACTAGAACATCACAACTTTTTGGTTAGAACTTAATTTATCTGAATTGATGAGTTTACCTGATCTTACTCGTTTGGTAGTAGAAAAACAATATAATCATAATTTATAAATATCCCGTAAGGCCGTAACTGATTATTATTTACATTTTCAATTTCATACAGTTATAATGAAGGGTTAACGTAATTCACTAAAAAATCACTGGAATAATCTTCATATTTTAAGGCAAATGACATTGATGGCCGACAAATTTAGAATAAAGTTATACTCCGATGTAACGTCATTTATAGAAAGACATAATATACAAATAGGTATTCATATTTATTTTATAAACAGGAAAACTGGATAATATTACTAATATTTTGAAAAATTTTCCTAACAATAATTACGTACAAATCTCTCGTTAATTTTAATTTTAAACATGATTTTTATGTTGTATTTTTCAGTACAAATGCTTCAGATGGAAAACTTCAGTCGATCCGGCTACTATATTATTCCGTGCAAACTGTTTATGTAGATCATTGAATAATAACGAAGTGCCAATTATTACGATTACTTCTGTTGAAACCAACGAAAAAAAAATTAAAGTAATTTTATTACATAGTACATTTTAGAAGAAAATCCTCATAATATTTTATGACATTTTTTAATATTATTGCATTTGGGCAATTTAAAACGAGCTTTTTAATTCAAAAACGTCATAATAAAAGAAAACTTTTATTTGGCTACCAAGAAAATGTATCGATATAGAATTTTTTAATTGTCATAATTAATTTTAAAATTGGAAGAACCATTTTTTCAATAATAATATTATATTTTTAACTTGCCCAATTAATCTTAGAAATAAACATTTTTTTATTCGTGGTATTCTTACGTTAAATACAAATTAATTTGTATGTAATATTTTAAAGATAGAACAGCTGCAGTATTTATATAGTTGATGATATTGTAGTTCATAATTTGTGGATGATACTTGGGATTTGTTTTGAATTTAAATTTGAATTTTTTCGAAACAATATATTTTTAGTTATTGCAGTCATGTTCTCAAATCTAAGTGTACTACGTACGATTTTAATTATGATGAACTATTTATTATTATATTTCAGGGGAAATAACTAAAATATTCTGTTAAAAAATACTTAATAATGAGTTTACCTAAAAGTAAAAAATTGATATAAATGTAAAAATTAAACTAAGATAAGGTCACTATAATAATACGATTAAAATAAAAAATTTTAAATGATATTTAAAAAATAAATATCCTAGTAAACAATCCTAATCAAAATTCTAATCATCTAATATATTATGTCTGTATAATATTTTTACCTAGTTTCAATAAAGTAAAATATAAATTATTTAGAGAGTTATAAACTATAATAAAGAGCAAAATGCATTTATATAAAATAATATAAATTAAAATTTATTTTATTAATGCAACTAATATTAATCATTGAAAAATATTATGATAACATAGTATTTTGCAGCATTATTATAATTGGTCTTATTTATAACTTTATAAGTTAATATTCATCAAAATAATAGTATCTATATCCCATGACTATTATGACTATATCATGTTACGTTATCTTTTATGTTTAGGATCGAAATATTATATACTTGACATCGCGTGTTCATCCCGGCGAGACAAGTTCATCTTGGGTAATTGATGGTGTAATTGATTACCTTTGTGGAAACACACTCACCGCTAAAAAGGCACGAGACACTTACGTGTTTAAAATTGTGCCTATGCTTAACATAGAAGGCGTCATCAACGGATGGTAAGTATACAAAAATACAAATTTGTTTTTAATCACTTGATTTATTTAAAATGATTACCATTAAAACATATTAAAGTACATTTTTAATTAGTCTAAGAGAGGATCTATAAAAATTAATATATACAAAATAAAATAATAATCGATAGACGCAAAAGAATATAATAAGTAAAAACAATAAAAAGAATAGGTCTTTCAACTTATTATATTCTTTTATATTATACCGACATGATTTGTTCATTATTTTCATTACTTTTCTAAAAAAAAACATAGGTAATCACATGAAATTAAATGTACCACCATTACTCCACCGAATTAAGCGTTGAGAACAGATTTTTGTAATTATACATGATTGAATTAAATTGCATAATACAGAAGTGTAGGGTAATTCACCCCAAATAATAATGACGTATGTGAGGAAAAGCGGAAGAGAGCAACGTTTGTACGAAGTTTAGGTTTATGGATGATTTTTGATTTCCAAATGTTATACGTTATTATTCTATTAAAAAAAAAGATATTTTTCTTTAAACAAACATAATATTTTAAACGTAAAACTCGCCAATTGATATGCAACTAAGCGACTTCTTGTGATGACTTTTTCAACACGGGTTTCTGTAACATAATGTCTTTGGCCCACGACCAAGGTAATTGTAGATCACCGGCAGCTGCAACAACGTCTTTCGGCTGTTCCAAGTCCTTGGTAGATCGAATCTTGTGTGGCACTGCGGTGGCAAAAGCCTTTTCCAGCGATTCAAAAGCATACGCGTCGTTGTGCTGTTGTTGATCTCGGCGATCTATTTCTTGTTTACCGCGTTGTTTCATCTCGTGAGGTTGATAATGCCTGTGCAACTGTTGGTCATGTTCTTGTTGTTCGTGCTGTTGTTGATTGTGCATCTGGATGAGCGTTGGAAGTTCGGTGGTATAATACTGACTGTCCGCTCGTTCTTCGGTCGACGGACGTTCATCTACTCGTGGTTCGTTTGTCGATTGTTGTTCGTCGGTCTGCGATTCTTGATATCCACTTTGCAGTGGTTCGAGGGTACTTGCAGACGATAAATCGTCGACCACTGGACCGGATGTCGTAGAGACCGTCAGTTCGAGTTCCGGTTCTGCCTCTCTAGGAGCGTCGTTGTCGTTGTTATCGTCGACTTCCGACTTCCGGCGGATGTCAGTAACCACGTAGCCTTCTGCAGCCGCAACGGCGGAGGTTGTAAACATAATAGTAGATGGTACTGGTGTGGTGGTAGAAGTAATGGCGGGAGTGGTAGTTGTTATAGGATTTGTGGTAGTAGTGGTGGTAGTAGTAGTTGTCGGAGTGGTAGTGTTTTCCTCCAAAGATACGTTTGAGTGAATTGGGAATGCCGTAGCTTTTTGTTTATAACCAAAACTAAAAAACAAATAAACATAATATTGTAATGAATAGTTTTTAGGCACCTAAGCGAGTATAGGAAAATGTACGGTTTTCCGTCAACAATTTTAGTAACGTTAATTCCTGACTAGATCGCGGGACATAAAAACGAATATCGAATATCAGTGGTGACGAATTATAATCGTACGAGGTTTAGATCTATGATGAATTGAAATATTAAAATTAATTTCAACGTTTTGAATTAAAAACTAGATGGTCTAAAAATCTACTATATATTATATTATCATCGCTTTTTATATTTGGAAATTCATACGTGTTCCTCTGAAATTTGAATCAGTTATTTACTGTGAAAACTACCTGTGTTTAAGGTTTGAGTAGTTTTGAAATAATTGTTCAACAATCAATATCGCACATTATCGTTGCAAAAAAAAAAAATAGTATAGTAGTGACTTTTATTACGGTATAAAAATAAAGCAATATGTTTAGAATTTTATCTTTTAACATTTTATGTCCTTTTTAGTTTATATACATATTCAATTCAATAAACGTAGTTTATTTAATATGTATAAGTATATAAATAAAATAAATAACACGATTATCACTTATCAAAAAGAAGTTTAAATATTATATGGACATTTTAGATACGATGAGATTATCAAGGTGTATTTTAATTCTTGTCTTCAAAAAATTGTTTTTTCCTTAAACTAAACTAAGACATTTTTATCTTATCCTATATACATTTTACTATGAAAACAAAGTAACATAGTAACAAAACTTGTTTGAAAAAAAAAAAACAATATTTCCGGATATTATGACAGCTCTTATAATTAAAGTTATATTTTTACGAGTATACACAAGCCTGTCACAAGATGGTATTGAGGTTATTCTTGAAATCATAAAATTAAAAACGTAAAATTCAATAATTGTATAAAATAATATTTTATTTCCAAAACGAAAACCACAAACGAATTCACTATACATATTACATAAATTGTAATATTACTTTTGTATGTACCTAATATTTCTACATGTTATACACGTAAATATTATAAGGAAAGGACAAATTACTAAAATCTTTCAAATATTAATATCTAATAGTGCGTTATCGATTTTGGAATTTTTCGAGGATTTATACACGTATATGAGAAGTACATTTTGACCAAGTCTCGACTAATAATTCTCACCTGTAGCTTACCCCTGGCTGGAGGACACCGGAATCGACCCGTAGTTGTAATAATAACATCTGGTCTGCTCGCAAATGAAATCCTTCAAGTCGGTACAATCTGCGGTTACCCAGTCCATGTTAGGTGCTTTAATTGCGACGCATCCGTCCCTGGATCCACTTTCACCTCTGAAAAGCGTAAAATGGTCATTATTTATTTGAGTACATTATTATATTGGCCGTAAGCATAATTTCAAATAGCCACGAAATCACACCTCTTTTTCCTAGCTATGGGCAGTTCCGGCCTAGCGTTCATTTTTAAGTCTTCGTTATCCAGACCGTTGTTGTCCGGGTTTGGCCGTTTCATTTGGCTAAAAGTTGTGTTGAACGGAAGACCTGTTGACATCCAGATGAGCATGTCAGTGCCTAAACGGTTTCCAGATGTCCAATAGTCGAATTTGTTGTAACCTAAAAACAATAAAAACAAAAAGAACTTTTTTACTAATTTACTGGACAATTTCTTTATTTTGACGGTCCATTCATTTATTTTTCACACGCAATTGTCATTGTTTCATGTTTACCATAGAGTTTCATTTAGTACCGAGAGAAATTGAATTTTCATTTATGATTCATATTTTAAACGGTTTACGATACAATGTGTATAGTTTTAAATTGTATTATAACATTACGTAGTTTTAATATAGTAATATTATGTGTGCGTTTGTCTATTAAATTAATTTTCACAAAACTATAAAATACGTTTCTTACACAATACACATCACATATTTTTACGAAAAAATTTCTTCAAATTAAAATCAATTTATATATATATATATATTTATATAAGTGTATAATATATTAACACGTGGATAATATTATAAATATGAGTAAGAAACTAAAAACTATAATATACCGTGTAAAAGAATACCTACTAAAGTAACAGAATTTCATATGCTGGCCGAAACTTTACCTACCTATATTATAATATGTCGATATTCCTTACTCTACCTATACCAACACGTTCGTCTAACAAATTTAATTTTATGTAACTATAGTTAAAATTGTGCAATGGTATTCTCAAAAGTTTCAAACTGTCTATTTATATTATAATATTCAAGTGTATTTTCAATAAATTTAAATTAAATTAATTTTTTTTATAAATTAAAATAAAATAACACAGTTAAAATTTTTCTATCATTTTCAATTATTTTACTATTACAATTTTGTTTTTGATATTTATTAGTGCTTAAAATCCATAACCTTTGTATTATAGTCTTAGAATCGTATGTTTACATAATTTTCGGAACACAGTTACGTATGTTATTTGTTTACAGAAGTTTGGTATCTATTTACACAGCACATTTACTCGGTTATTTACTTCTAAATCGACCTAAATTATGGTGTTTCTCTATAATCATAGTTTAATAAAAATTGTCATTCTTACCAGCATTTCTTAAGAAATCAGATATTGAGTTTGTTTTTTCCAACGTTTCAAATGAAGCCAACTGCAGTCCAATTGATCTGCAATATTCATATGCCAAAAAATAATTTAATTCCGCTGAATATGGATTCATCCTACTGATGTAGTACTGAGTGCCATCCAATTGTATTGTTGTAATCCTTTGACCTAAACATAAAGTAAATTGGTATTAAAAAACAATTGATATAAAGTAGAATTTTTATTCATATTTTTTGATTACTTATATTGTTATATAATAATATATGTATATATATATATCTACAGTACAGCCCAGATATTTTATAGGTATTTTTTATTAACGACAATATCTTATGAAAATATAAGGTCATTTCAAATCATATATCTAATCGTATAGATGCACATCGACTATTGTATATTAGTATGTTAATGGAATTTGATAAATTTATACTTAAATTAATGTAATCTCATTGGTTAATTTTATACCTAATAGAAACATAATATTTTTAGGATTTTATAACTTTTTAAAAATAAATTTATTATTTAATTTTAATTTTAATAACTTCAATATTTTTATCCAAATCATTTCGGTTTTTAATTCCTATAAACTATTATATTCAATCAAGAAATTATATAATTAATAATTATAGTATAAATATAAATTTGTGTCTTCGTTGAAATTATTAAAATGTAAAGATTCATATTTTTAATACCCGATGTGGTTTTGTTTTTAACTAATGGCTAATCATGTTTTTTATTTGTTTTTTTCTGTCTGTAATTGCTTGCCGTCCCAGTATGTCCTTGAACAATGTCCGACTATTAATCCTTCTGAAGGGCAAATCACGTTTTGTCTTCTTCAGACTAGCGCACAGCTAAACTATTACGCACAGCTTGGTGTTAGAGAAATATTTTTTTTTTTTTACATCTGCAAAATAAAAACTTCTCCAGACTGTTTGTCGGTCCCTGACATAAAATAATTTATTACTTGCATTGGCAAGCCTTAATATTCTTTTCATCCAAATTGCTAATAATATTTAATAGGTTAGACTGGAATTTTAATATATATATGGTCAGTATGTGAATAAATTATTCCATCTTATATTAGTTTTGTCTTTTATCTTTCTTATCTTTAATGTTAATAATAAACTTATTTTTTAAGATTTTTTTTTTAACTTTTGATAATATTTTATACATTTATAAAAAAACAATAAACTACACTAATTTAAAAATTAATTGACTTGAAAAAAAAACATTATTTACTATTTAATTATGATAACAATAAGATTTTTATGTAATAAGATGATATGTAATATGATAAGAGGGTTGATGAAATTCCAATTCATGTATCCTAAGGATATGCTGTTTACTTCGACCACAGGGTCTTAAACACAATATACTTGAATCATTAATAATAATAATAATAATAATTAATACAATATATTTGTACCTATTATTTTATTTTTGTTTTATTATACCTGTGACAGTATTAAATTTTTAAAAAGCCTGCCCAGTAGGTATCATTATATATGTACATAATTTATTATTTCATTCAAACCAAACTGAATCATTATACTACATTTTAATTTGATTTTTTTTTAATATCATTCTTTTAAAAATACATGATTATAATATGACAGACCACTGGACGAAATGAAAAATCATTATTTAAAAAATAGTCTTTTGGCCATTGTATTTATAATCGAATATAAAAAAGATTAAAACTGAGACCCGGTTTAGTTAATTATCTTTTTATTCATTTTGATATTATGGTCTTCTAATAATCTCAGAAAAATATAACCCCTATTGATGATTATCATATTATTATAATATTTATAATTTCTATAGCCCGTCATATTTTCAATACTGTTGTATATTTTGAACAGCCCTTTAAAATACTTTGGGAACGTTATTTATGTGTACAGAGCTTTTAAAAATAATAAACATTTTGAAGATATTCTTTTGTGCTGACGTTATGATAGATACAAACAATTGTAATGGTTCTAAACGTTATATGCTTTGAAGGTCACGAGCCCTCACGGCATTGTCTTTAGTAGGTACCTAGCATTTTCCACCACACATGAATTGTACGAAGCTGGTGCTATTATTTAATTAAAATGTTATTATTATTTTGTTACCTATTACTATTGCTGGATGTAAATTAATTTTTAACGACGTACATACATTAAAAATAATAATAAAAGTAACAAAAAATTAGTCACCCATCACATGCGATTCGCTCCTTTGACTTTTCTTCATACCCCGTCGTTATACATTACATAGGTATCTATATAGGATGTGGTTTTTTGTTACTGCATAATATACGTTATAATGATGTTAAAATGACCCTAACGGCTTAACAACTGTCGGTGTGTATACAAAGAGAACTTAAAATTAACCAACTATATATTCTATCTTGTGTTTAAACATATTAATTTTTATTAAAATATACGATTTATTTATAAATAAATGCATTTTAATTAATAATTGCTATTTTTAAGATTTTTTTATAGCATATTTTAAATAAAATGTAAATGAATTATAATTAAAAACTATGTATACTTTTATGCATTCTGTATAACCTAACCTATCGTGTATTCATATGGCTTCCGTTTTCAAGAAGATGTAGATATATAAACACTAAACAGGAAGTTCTATGGAACAGTGTACCATTATATTTTTGAGTTTTTTTAACATAACCTTCAGCGAGATTATATATTGTGGTTATTTAAAATGTTAGTGGTTCAAAATGAAATAGAATATTGAAGAGTTTACACTAAATTATATAGTTTGTTTATGGCGTTTACAATACACAAACTAAAAATACCTTATGAAATATTTAAAATAGACAAACATTAAATATAAGTTTGTAGATAGAAATCTTTTTTATTATTGCATGTATTTAGTTTTAAATTGTTTTAAATGTTATGAACTCAATTGAATTTTAAATTTAATTTAATCAATAGAAAATTAAAAAACAATTTTAAAATGACCATCATTAAAGTCTTCAGCATAAGTTTAAAATTAAAATCAAAGATTAATAAAAAAAAAATTTTTTTTTTTTGATTAAATATTGTTATTCAGAAAATTAATATTTACATAGATGTAATCAGAATACTAGGTATGCGATTATTATTGTCTTATATTAATTATACGAGACTTATAGTCACACGTTTAAAATTAATATATTATCTATTATTCACAAAAACTCTCATATCTCCTGATCTCCATATAAATAGATATAATACCAAGTTAGGTTATAAATAAATAAATAAATATTAAATAATAATAATTGTAAATTATAAATAATTAAATTAAATTAAAATTAAAGTTATTTAATTTATTTATAAATAATTGTCATAAGGGTAAACTTTCTGCCATGGGAAAGGTGGAAAAAATTAAACCTATACTTAGTGAGATATCTCGGAGAATATTGTACATTTATACCCATAGACTTTAGTCGTACATTTTAGGGAATTGGAGGCACCTTCTTCAACTCCCGAATACCCCCCCCCCCTGATTCCATATTTACTCATATAGATATATAACATAATATTCCTGCTATTAGTACCCTCAATTATTTAATATTATATATTAATAAATATTGTTATTGTTATTGTTATGTATCTTATTATATTACTCATGTTATTTTTGCAAACTTTACTATATTTAAAAATTACAACTTGTAAAATTGAGTAACTTAGGTTAAATACATACATTTCTATGAATTATATTGTGCTTACTACTCATAAATAAATGAATAGTTATAATACATAATACAAATTATAGTTTTATAATAGACTAATTATAGTATACCCGATAATATACCAATATAGTTAAATAGTAGCTCCAGAATCGGTTGCCGGGGACTTACGTTAAATATAACAATACTTTATACTTATATCAATTAATAAAGTCTAACACACGATAACATATTAAAACAATAACTATATAATATACTGACCTGCCGCAAACCATGCGAACATCGTAACCACGGTCAAAGCGACCCTTGTTGAACCGACGGTGATCATGACGCTTTTAAGTCGTTTGTCTATCGTCGAAACAGCTACTGTCTATAATATTGTACTAGTATTCTGTTGGTCGACAATATTATAATTTAATAATATTATTTAGTTTCTCCAGGACGAGTGCGTACGTAATGGTAGTATTACGTTTGTGCGGGCGGACGAACACTGGAGCGTGTAATACAATAAAAATATATATTATATTATTCACGGTCGTCGTCCGTGAACGGTGTGGTCCGGCAGAAGTGTGCGCGTGTGTGTTTATACGATCGTGTGCGACGGTTAACTGCGCTTGAAGACACTGGCCCGCGTGCGAGTGTGGACGTTACCCCCTCCTCACACCCCGCGTGAGCTTAAGTCGATTGTGAGTTTTTGTTTATTGTATGTGTATGTGTGTGGAAGAAGCGCAATGCCCCCTAACTGACGCCGCGCGGCACAGCCCTGTGTGATGGTGATGGTCTCGCCAGCTATTGTTCGTTCCAGCCAAACCCTCATGACACACGAGTGCGCGTACCTACTCATATAATATCATAATAGTCGGGTAGAAAAAATATTAAGAAAACTATTGCCTTGTGCCTTACAACACCCGACGCCGTGTTCTGCGTGGGCGGTATACCTCAAGGGGGGGCGCTATACTTCACTCTACACGGGGTCATCGGGTTTGATTTAAGGGTTCTCTATTCTTTTCGTAATATACTATTATAATACATAATGGTCGGACAGTTCAAAAAGTGTTATTTACTCCGTCTCCGATGACCATCGTCAAAGTCACCACACCATTAACTGAATATATATACCAGGTTTTTTCTTTTAAATGCGCCTTTCATTTATATTTGGTTTAGTGCCCCACACGTTTAAATATCGTACCCGATTATACGAATCATTATGATCGATTATTTATCTCTTCACATAGGTACTATACTAGCAGTATTACTGGTCGAATTACCGAGAAAATTCTCAAAAATCATTGATCATTAACACAAAAAACTAACACTTTATGATCACATGGTCCCAATATTTATTCTCTCGCGTTTACTGCTGCTATTCTAATTTTGTTTAAACATAAATCATATATATATATATATATATTTAATGATATTTATTTATTTTAACCCGACCAATACCATTTTATTAATACTTACTTTGTTTTTTAAGAAGGAATTTTTTTTTAGTTTTACTCACAGTGAAGTTTTACGATCTAGTTTTTTTATTGGTTTTACGGAATTTAAACTATTTTTGTGTGCACAGTTAAAGCAACGTACACCCCTTTTTTAAAATATGAAATACCTTAGTCATAATAATATTGCCGTCTTATTTCATTATTGGTTTAGCCAAAGCCACACGAGTCGTTTCGTCGTCATTGGTTTCGGTAATTTTTTTTTTTCTTTGAACAATAACTGTCAAACATCAATATTCATTGAATGTTTTCCTTAATAATTATAGCCAAGAGTTACTTAAACGTGACATGGGAAACGTTATATTTTTGTCCACTCGTACAATATATAAGTTATAGAATTATATTATATATGCGAGGTGAACAAATTTTTACTTTATGTTTATGAAAAAATTAAACGGGGAATGAAACGAGCACCAGTTGTGTATAGAGATTCAATTTGTTCAAACTATTGTTCACATTGTAACAACTAAATCAAACGGAGTGTAATATTTAATTAATTTTTTGTGTTTATTCGATTTTTTTTATCTCCTACCATTGTAAATCATTGTTAAAATAACAAACGAGGCAATCAATAATCGCTATAATTAGTATATTTTTAAATTACAGATAAATTAAATGTAAAGCACATCAAATTATTAATTAGGTAGTATAAATTATTATGACAATCTAGTTTTAGTCGAAGTGTATTGTTGTCACGTCCATAATGAATATTTATTAAGGTATAGGTACAATATTATAGAAATCAAACAAAAATGTATACCAACCTAGTAATAAACTAGTAGTATATTTTAGAACTGATTCAAATTTCAAACCAAACTATATTTATTTCTAATTACATTTTAAATAAATTAATATCAGTATTTATAAATTGCATTAATTTTTGTATTTATTAGCAGTGAATTGGTTGATTATCCACATGAAGCGTAAACACTGTTCTCCCATATATATTGAAATGAATTTAAAGAACGTTTAATTTTTTTTATCTTAGTACGGTTTCAAATGAGATATAATCGTGTAATATTATTTCAAAAAAATATTGAACATTTTTCGTTTTTGATTAGCGCCATTATTAATATTAATCGTATCCAATTATTAACGCGGAATAAGTGATATTTCAATGGCCAAAGATTAAGATACTCGTCAACCGTCGCAAATTATTTATGCATATACGTACTAATATAATCCGCGCTACGTTATGCACATAATATTATGCAAACTCTATCCAGTTTATCGTATGGGAAAATAATACTGAAAATGTAAAAAAAAAAAAGGGGAAAAAAATAAATTAAAATAATATAAATAAATGATGAAGAAAACCACACGTTCTGCTCACAGCGAGCCGGTATTTATTTGTTTATTTTTACCATTGCACCCCGCGTTTTATAATAATGTGTGCAGTTGTATGTACATACATTTTTTTTTTTTTTAACAAGTTGCATGTATGCGTGTGTGAGTGTTAGGATAACCGTCCCTACACGATTGCGGTACGCGCCGAACGCGTGTGCATGCATATTGTACACGCACATATATTACATATATACATACACTTGTGTACTGGACCGTATATACACCTATATGAGCGTACAACAGTTCTTGGAGAGAGATAAGTGTTCATTGTTCTGTACGCACACGGACACACATAGCCGGGTAATTAGCATCGTCGCGTTACATCATCGTGCGGGTATAAATTACTCCTCCATATAGGTATTATATTATGTATAAGATATATTATATTATATTATTTACTTTGTGTGTGCGTGTGCCCAGGTATATAGGTACTTAGTAGTATTTTGCCTCGTGTGAGTCCACGAGCGGCCGTCCACTGCCGGTTCGGCGACCTTTTCGACGTATTTCGTGTCCAGCGATTTTTTTTTCGCTCTTCCTTCGCCCCTTCCACCATCGCAGACCATCAGCTCCTCGTCCTGCGCTTTCCTGATTCTCACGAGCGCCTCCCGACGCGCCCGTACGACGAACACGACCGAAAACGTTATCAGTAATATAATTATAATATACTAAGTACTAAATTATGTAAGCAATAATAGCTAGGACTAATATAATATAATGTTGTAAGTATTAGGTGATAATAGGTTTATTAACCGTGCAGCGTTTAACGGACCGCTGTCCAGACGATGTCCAGTATTCGCTTCCGAACACAGACGTGCAATATAAACAGACCACAAATGCGCACCATTAGCTGGTTTCGGTGGCAGAACCTGCAGCTGTCATGTCCCTGAATTATTTTGAATATTTTAGAGGTATAGATCCACTACGATTTTAGCCATAATTTAAAACGTAATTATTACATTTTATAATATTAGACTTCGAACTTATAAACGATTTGTGGTAATTCTTTTATAAAATATGCGTGTGAGTATGATAGACATTATTCGAGACGTAAGTTTAACAACCCTTATTTTATTTCATATGTATTCCAGTTATTCCACCGAGTATTGTACTCGCAATCATACAGTGACAGTCTGTATAACTATATTATATCAGGCGAAATATCTAATGTTTTTATAATTGCATAAATTATGTTCGTGCATCGGTTCCTATGCGTGATTTATGTCATACTCTATACGGTAAGACAAACATAATAAATACGATCCTTAAGAAAATTTATTTTTTATTGCGTGGCTAGTAAAATAACACACCTTCAAAATATTAACCGCAAGACACAAAATAACCTTAGACAATTTTCTTTTTAAATTATCTAATCAGACTGTAAAAATATCCATCTAAAGTTGCGTGTGGAGGGGGCTGTTGTTGGGCTCAACCTATAACCACTAGATCCGACCCGCCTCCGCTGCGATACACCCGGGTCTTAAATAATAATAAGATGTCTTTAATAATTATCACCGATTATCATTTACTATTATGCCATTATACCTAGTTGAAAAAATATCCATCGCTTTAACGGTACTGTAGCAGGTGCATTGAGCGCTAGTCAATTATACATGTACAGCGTGTACTTGTCGATCGATGACTCTATACTTTTATTTGTATTGCATATCGGCTGGTTTATAATACTATACTATAACGGAAATGCTAACAAGCAAATATAATACATAGGTGCGAAAATATATAATATTGTACCTATTAATTTATGAAAAAAAATCCGTTGTTTGTTTCCGTTTTAAGTTTTTAACATTATAACATTATGACTTGCTAAAATATTGAACTGCACCATTCGTGTTTAAAGATACGCGTCCTCGCGTGATTCCACCCGTATCGTTTATTGCATAGGTACTCAGTTATGAGTATTGTACTATTGTCTAATAATTTTACATAATATAAATAATTTCTTTACAAATAATGTATTTCAATATCATTATATTAACTATTTATTATCTTGTCTATGTTAACTCATTGATTTTATTTTGTTCTGTCCTCTTGTCCTCTTGACTGGTATTGCTATAAATAATATATAATAATAATATTTCCTCAACATTTGAACTTTAAAGTTTAAACGCTTATAAAAAATTAATATTGCTCTATGTTCTATTATGAACGTTTTTTTTTTTTTTTTTAATCACAATAAGAATAATTTATGAAGAATCTTGCGTTACATTTTCAAGATTTAAATATTAAAAAATTAGAATTTTATTAATTTTAAACCACAAAATAATTTACAAATGTTCGTGATTTTAACAAACTTCTCTAAAATTTAAACTTTAAACACTTATAAAAATAAAAAAGTAACTACTATTTTTTTTCATCTAATTAAGTACAACTTATGTGCAACTTTTTATTAAATTTTCAAAGTTTTTGAATTAACAAAATTAATAAGTTATTACATAAAAAGAAAAATCTAAAAACAGTTGAAAATTTCAAATTTCTATTAGCAGTTCAAAAAAAGCAAAAATATTTTTACTAATTTGCTGCAAATGTTATCATATTTATTAAATGATAGTATACATTTTGGCGAGTGTTTGAATATTTAAATTATTTACACTTATTCACAAGTTGTTAACACTTTTTTACCAGAATAAATCTCTTTGAAAGAAAAGGTTTAATTTTTTTCTGCTTCAAAACGAGCTATCAGACATAAAAAAAAATATCAAAAGATTTTATAATATGTTAAAATATTTTGAAAAATTGAGATTATGAATATTATATAATTTGGTCTTATTTTAAACAGTTAATTAATAACTTTTAAATTAATTATAATATGTAAGCCACATAGTTTAAACAAAAATTAAGAATTGACGTTTATTATTCTTTTTTTTTAAAAAAATACATACATTAATAAGTAATAGGTAAACTTTATAGTTAAATATATTTTAAGTTTTACATGACATATTAATCATTATACTTATATTTTAAAAGTGTTTTTGATTTACAAAAATCCACATTTTTTACTATTATTATATTTTGTTTAATTGATATTTAAAACTTAATGCTAATTTTACTTAAATTCTAATTCGCAAAGCAAAAGTCTAACTACTATTTAGATCCAATTTTTTACCAGAAAGCACATTTAAAATTAAAGATTGAAGCTTTTTCATTGTTATAATATATACAATAGATTCAAACACTATATAAAAATGGACGAATTTTAATTAATAGTTTAGAGTGTACGGGATACATTAAGTAGGAAGTGTAATGGATGTGTTAAATTTGAATTAAATGATAAATCATAATTGTGTACAAAAATTATTCGAAGCGGGTTACTGCAGTAAAGACTGATTAAAAAGTCAGCCATGTATTTTTTTTTTCGTGGAAAAAGCGACTCAGGTCTTTGAATAATTTTTACAGTGTGATTCTCTAATACATAAAATCCAATTTTTAAATTAAAAATGTTTGAGTACACTTCACGAACTAAATACAAGTAATTATGTATTCTTCTAACGAATAGTTAAAAAAGTAAGTTAATATTCATGTAGGTAGTCGACAATATTATATATTTAAATTTCATTAATTCACAGTGTCTAGACTACCCTTCGATATTTGATCTTGGGTTTATTTTTCTTTTATAATTTTCACGTCTGACTTGGTGCTTACAACGGAAGTCCGCCCGACGGGTTGACTAACATGTACACATTGTACACTTGTTTAGCATTTTTAAAACACTCGTCATTGAAGGATCAAAACGTGTGTGTCTCAAGTTAATATTTACATAATATAGGCGAGTAAAATGCATTTTTGTACATATTATGATATGCATTGTATATTGTCTTCCCACCGTATAAAGGTATTTATCTATTGAAATAAGTCAAATCACGAGTTGTCCACCATGGCTATGAATACCTATAATAATAATAATAATAATAATCGTATAAGGATTTTTTTCCAATTCTTGTTACATTGTACAATGTACATAATATAACCTTGGGGTTGTTCAAACTCTCTTAGCGTACTCTTCGAACGTCGGGGATAAATCCTCGTTGACGGACGTGAATTGGGTATCTTATAAAAAAATAATAATAATAATAACGCACACGACTCCAGAATGGAAATACAATTATTATAAATTATTACATTAATAACACAAACGCGCCTCGTCGAGTCATTACCGCTGGGTTGCAGTGCGCGAGTTATTACACTCCGCGGAGCATTCGATGAATAAGCAATTAGTCGGACACGGGCGGTTGACGGCTGTGTCTTTCAGAGTCCTAGCTACAGCAGATGGTGGCGGAACGACTTGCAGCAAATTTCTGTTCACCGGAAACAGCCCGGTTTCGAATGCCGAAAGGGGGAATCGGGTTCGCATTGTTTTAAAGATGTTTCTCTTAAAATATATTTTGCACCTCCCCAGTCGTAGAGTCCTTTATAATATAGTTGCTGTTTTGAGAAACACTGGACCAACAACTACGACGTCCGGCGTTTGTGTGTGTGTGTGTGTATGTGTGTTTAAGGATATGAATGATTACCGGAAACGCACTCAGTCTCCTTGGTCGCGTACAAGCCTATTGTAAAAGACTGTTTAAAATGCGCTTATAATTTTATTCGTCGAGAACAATAGGAACGCGTCGGCGTAGGTGTACACATTTATATATTTATTTGTGGTACTATCTTCCCTTTGGAAATGAAACAATTATAATAATAATATGTGTCTAATAGTCCACACTCTAACGAAAAAAATATGATGTGTAATCCTTACTCAAAACAGAAAAGATGTTAATTGTATAATAATATGTATGTATGTATGTATATATGTATAACCATGCACGAACTTAATGAATAATTAATTCAAAATTATCTGTAGTTATAAATGTAGTACATAATAGAACATCATTATAAACGTATTAATATTATCACAAATGTTAAACTTGACAAATGAACAATCTTATCATTGGATATATCATATTATTTAATATAGTTATTTAACGTAATTACTACTTACAAGACGTTACAAATGTTACAATATTGTAACAAAATACGTCTATGAATACAATACAAAATATGATGTACCTACCTACATACCAGCACCACGAATAGTAGGTACTCCTCAGAAGACTTGACTAGACTCTTTCTATTAGGTTCTAAGTATATTCCTAACTAGGGATCGGATTTTAAAGCATTTATACTTTTTTTTTATATATGAGATATAAATCTAATTTTTATACATAAATTAGTTTTACGTCATTCTGATTACAAACAAACCAATTTATTTTTACTTTTTTAAGCTTTTTTTGCTTTTTTTTATTACTTTTTTTTCAACTATTCCATCTGTGGATTTTCAATAAGTTTATTATGCAGTTGTAATTAAAAATAAATATTTAATAAAAAATGTAAAAACCCAGAATACAGATATTGGGTATATTATTGTTTTCATTATCAGCTTGTTTATTAAATACATTAAAATAGATTATCGTTCTACATAATAACCTGCAGTACGGCATACAGTCAGTATGCCTGTAACATCGATATCAACCACTTCAAAATTTAAGATTTAGTATTGTAATTTGAAACCTCTTATAATTTATATTATGAAGTACTTATGCACCGATCACTTCAGTGGATGTAGACACTAGACAGTTCGTTTTCAGTACATACGAATATTCTGTCGAATAATTAAGTCAGTCTTACTACTACAAATCTAGTGAAATACATGGTAAATAATTCTTTTTTAATTTCAATTAATTTTTCAAATATTTACATTCAATTTTATACCTTACTAATTCGTGTTAATTTTTAGTCATGCTTTTTTAAAAATAAAAAATGCTGGGCATTAACGAATTAAAAGTTAAAATTAAGTTAATTAACTTGTTACTTTTTTATCAAATTAACTTTTAACTCAATAAGTTACTTTTTTTAAAAAAGATTAACGTGTAAAAGTTAATTTTATTCAAAAATATCTAAATAAAGTTAATTTTCCTCCAAAGAATAATCCAAAATTTTTAATGAGGTTTTTAGAAAAGTAGGTTTTTTGGTAGCTAGTTAATACTTTGATATACCCATCATTTTAAATTTCCCTAGTAATTTTTTTTAGCCTAAAGAAAAACTATCTAATAAACAATATTATATGTCTGGAATTTTAGATTCGGAGAGGAGCCAGAAATGTATTGGTTTTACAATGATGTTTGTTTCTTTTTTATTCTGTAAACACTTATTCCCCTTAAACTTACTCAAAAGTACAAGTGTAGCATATTTTCTGAAATGTAATGTTCTTGAGCTGGTACTTTAGAGAGGTCATTTTTGATTTTCAAAACGGTACTCGAAATAAAATCGGTTCAAGAAGAAAATACGTATGGTATCACGATTTTGTAATATTTAATAATTACGGACGACTAATTACGGCTTTGTTTATCACCATAGAAACAAATAAAATTAAATAAAAAACGATCCCCTCTTCCGCTCAGAATCGTTTTTTATCGAATGCAATCATTGCATTCAAATCGAATACCTACAGTAAAATTACACTATCCTGTGCGAGGATCGAAGAGACGATGGACAAACATCCACCACCAAAATGCGCTGTCCTACTTTTTTTATTTTGTAAATTAGATAATTTTAACTTAACGAGTCAACGAACAAAATATTAGTAACTTTTAACTTAACTTTATTATTTTAAAATAATTTAACTCAATGAGTAAAAAAAAAAAACCCTTAACTTGCCCAGCCTTGAAAATAAATTACTTTTTTAAAAATAACCGTGTGCTTTTTTAGTTGCTTATTATGCTTTAAAAACCGAGCCCTATTCCTAACTAAGGGTATTTACGCACGACAACAAAGAAAGATTCACTTACTCCAAATTATAGAACGACTATTTCATTTGTAACTTATTAATTTCTCACAGTAATCTGATTTTCCGTTTAGTTGAACATGATAATATAACCATCCCAAAATAACGGTTAGTGGACGTTAACTAAGCTAATATCTTCTGTTTACCATAACTTGAAGTTATAAGAACAACGTACTTATAATATTTTTAAATAATATTATTATGCATATTGTATACGTATATATAGATAATAATATACTGTATGATATATCTTCGAATTACCAATGCAAAATTAATGCACTCGCATTTTAAATAATATGTACTTAAGTATATACTTAAATAATATATGAACGGAAAATAATCATCACTCCGACGTACGTATTTGTCCACGTACGAGTGCGTCTTATAAATATTTTATTTAATAATTATATTCTGTAGTCCGTATAATCATCGTTATTATTAGGTACTATAGAACAAGGCGACTGCAACGGTAACGGCGTTTCTTCAATTCGATTGTTACGCATATTCGCCGTGTGTGTGAAAAATGTGCAGTAATTTTTTTTTTTTTTTTTTGTTATTTTGACGTCAGATCGGCTATTTAATATTATTATCATTATTACTCTCGAGAACCACACGATATATTATGGGAGTTCAAGGCACTTTGACTGCGCACCTGCGATTCCCGAGGGCCGACCATCGGTTTATAATAAATCATGCGCATATATTATACATATTATATAGAGGTATTCACCGGGTCTATCGTGTGATTATAGTAACGAGATTAAAAACAAAAATACCCTCCGTATAACGATTGTGCATTCGGAGATTTCCGTGCCCGTAACAAATCGACGACGGTAATAATAATAACACCACCACCGCGGCAAACCATGAGTCATGATAACGCGCGAGAAACCCCCCCAGGAGGTCTTTAAGATTTCCCCGGTCCGATCGACACGGACATAATTTAATATTTCAGACCACGGGCACCGGCGCCGCCGCGTTATTGGCCCTCGGTCAACGACGAGATCATTATACCTATTATTCTATATATAAAAAAAAAAAAAAATAATACACAATAACGACCTGTGAGCGATGACGAGTGATGTATTATATTAATACCGTACAATAATAACTTATTATAATAACGTTTAAGCCCGCGCGCGCGGGACTCGGTAACCATAGAAAAATGATAAAATAATAATATAATACTTCCAATTTCCGTCGTGTAATTAAATATCTACTAGCCCGAGGCCGACTGCGATCGGGTGTACAGTTTTCTTCCGAAGATTTTTATCGTTAACGCGTTTGCAGCCGGTTTGTACCCATCATCGCGATGATATTAATAACGAGTCCTCTAAACTTCGTTATTGTTTGGGCGCGACACCTCGCGCAGTGTATAGCTATAATTTTTTATCGCACAGTAATTCGCAAACGATTCTATATATTATGTACATATATATATTATAATATTCTAATGCGCAAACGAATCCTATAAACCGCACGTACGGCCGGCATTGAATTGCGTCCGAGATCGTCGGAACGTCGTCTATATAATACGGACGAGCGTATAATATACGGATAGGTACCTCTGGCGTGTATAGATAACTACAAATTAATGTATGTAAACACCCAACGGCCGTTTGGCGCGCGCTAACGTGTTTGAAAAAAAAAATATAAAATAATGAAATAACAACGCCGTCGTTGCGGCGAGAACATTATACGTACAATTCCCACGGTCGTATTGGAGATTCTTGGACGCGTTTACATTCTATTATACGTCCGAACGCATTGGACTTTTCTACAAGTGCGGTGATGTTATTATTAAAATTACCGCATTGTTCTCCATCTCGTTTTTAAATGTTACTGTGCAAAGTGTATACGTACATATTATATATATATATATGTTCACGTATATCGTATAGAAAATCGAATTAGATATCATTAACGTAAATCCTCTAATAAAAAAAAAAAAAAAAAAAGTGCGCTAAACGGATTTATGTGCAGTCTCCATTTGTTCGTACAATAATTGCGCTGTCGCCGTACTAATTGAACGTTCGCTTTGCAGTGACGTAAAAAAAAAAAAATTTAAAAAATCTATGACCGCTCGTCGATCAAAAAAAAAAAAAGTCTTCGAGTAAAAGACTTTGCGCTCGTCTACAAATATTATAAATTATATCGCCAGTCACACATACAGTACACGCTCGTGAATTCGTGCTATGGTCTTGTGAATAATGCGTTATAGCTTTAGTAATTGTGTGACTTCTCCGTACAAACCTTTTCGTCAGACGAAGCCTAAACAATAAACATAATATAACATATGATATTCGCAAGCCGGTGGACCTGGCTGGTATTATTAAACCTCTGTAGGGAAGCTGTATTTATATATGTTGATATAGTCGTTTAGGTACTACTATATAATATTTCGTGTTTCGATGGGGATCACGAATGTCGATGTCGTCGCAGATTTGAATTGAAATACGCAATGTATTATGTTGTGATAAACGATATTCTGACCGGGCACCATTGTACGATATCGAATCCATTGGAACACACTGTAGACGGGTCATTCTGACTTAATATAACGTGTGATTCAATATAATATATTGTATTATCGTTTTAACTCGCATTCCCGAGATTTAACAATACCACCCGATTTTTGATCCACTTGCGATTTTCATATTTTTGTAGACTTCCCGTTGTGAAAAGGTTCGTCTGTGTAAGTGGCGCCAAAATGACGCGAATCCCTTAATGCAATTGTATCGATAAATCGTTGGCGCCATTTATGCGAAAATATAGAAAAACATACAATAGTGTCCTCTAAAATAAAATGAGATTAAATTGTAGATATAATGATGTATTGTCTGTTTTAGCCATCGATGCGGCTTAACTAACGAAGACCTGAACAGAAAATGGAGTTCGCCTGACCCAAAACTGCATCCAGAAATATTTCATGCTCGAGTAAATATAATAATATTATCATTTATTATGTGGGTGTTTCTAAATTCAATTCAATTTTAATCTTTAAATCTTTCAAAAGTGTATACAAATGCAGCAGTTTACATATTTGCTAATAGCTTTTATTATTAACAATAGAATTATCTAAGAAATCGATTTCCAATAAAAGTATTATTTGTACATACTACTCAAAAATAATAATAATGGAATGACAAAAACGAATCGATCAACTAATCTTTTTTATTTTTTTAATTCTTTATTTATGTTATAATACTTACATTAAAAAAATTGTAAGATATAACAATGAATTACAACTTTTATATGGTTATTGGTTAATAATTCGGTTCCAAATTTACAATAAAATAAAAACATTTTTTTTTTTTTAATTTTATTATTATAATAATAAATTATATGAATTAAATAAAATTAAAATTTAATACAATATGATTGAAACATTAAAAAAAAAAAATAACATCTTTAATACCTAACATGTTATTATATTGTTATATACATACATTATGGACAAATTAAATCTTAAATAATATTATTATCTAATTCAACTATTTAGCTTAAATCAGAAAATATATTGTATATATAAAATTAAAAAAATTATACTAAACTCGGTTAAATTTATTCATTAATAACTTCGTTAGTTATTATTTGTGCCGTATATATTTAAAAATACATAACATTTTGGTTCTTTTTGTTATTATCTATGTATGTTATTGATTAGGTATACATATTATAATTCTTTTAAGTAGGTATTTAAAACTTAAAACGTTATCCACTAACTATCAAATAAAACTTAGTAATATATTAACTTTAATAATATTAACAGTTATATTTAAACTGAATTATTACAGTAAACGATTTTAATTTTTTAAATTCAATGTTAAATTAAATTTTACGTACCTAGGTATGTAAAGTTACAAACAATTCTAGGACACATTAATTAATTCTATTTTAAACACCTTATCTGACATAATCTAATTCTTATAACCTCTCAAGTCTCAACTAATTTAATATAATATTATATGTATAATGTGTATAATTTAAGAGTAAAATTAATTTTATAATTAAATTGTTTTCATAAACTAATTAATATTTATATGTTATAGGGGATTTTAGAATACATGACACACGTAATGAAAAAGGTTCCCTATGTGTATTGTGATTTCCATGGTCATTCAAACACTAAAAATTGTTTTTTTTATGGGTGCTCGGCGAAAAAAAGTTGGTCAAGAATGGACTTGTCTAAGTATGAAAATGAAACGGATTTCATGGTCAGTCATTAAAATAAAAAATAAGTTCAATTGTACAAAATGTAATGTACCTATTAAAAAAATAAAATAAAAAAAAATTAATTTAGAAATTCCTGTGCTAAGTAGGTGTTGTTAAATTAAAAAGCGATGATATATATATAATATAATATAAATATTTTAAAATTTAATTGATTATTTTATAAGTACCTATTATAGAAATAATATCAATAATAATTTCTTTAAAAATATTATGTAAAAGTAATATTTAAATATTATTTTATAAAACTGTGTGGAGAAAATTCATCATACAATCTTAATGTGTATTTTTTAGGTATTGCCGATTGTCATGCAAAACTGTTGTCCATCATTTTCGTTATCACAGTGTAGTTATAAAGTAGAAAGAAATCGTGAAACCACAGCAAGAATAACCGTTTGGAGAAGCTATGGTGTAAAAAGAAGTTATACTTTGGAGACAAGTTATTGTGGTTGTGACGAAGGGCAATACAAAGTAATATATTTTATTTTCAATTGCAGCTGAATATGTTGTAGTTATATTAAATTTGTTGTTATAATCATATGTAGAGTCTAGATTTCAATGCAAAGAGCAATATTTTTTTGGATTCTCTGGGTCTAAAATAATGCATTCTAAATACAAATTTCATAAATTCTTATTTTGCATTTTTAACATTTCCGTGTAATTTTATTGATTGTCAGTGCATATTAATTCGTTGCACGAGTTCTTACTAAAGACTTGATAATTCAAAACATTATACTACTAATAAATTGTTTTCATAATATTAGTCAGTTCATCATGGTTTTGTTTGTTACAACCATGGTGCTTATTATAATTATTGTCTGTGTCAGTTATTTTATTTTTGAATTATTGTTAGTTAAGATACCCAAAATGCTAAAAATTAAACCTTGAAATTTTTTTTTTTTAATTTTAATTTTTTTTAAAGTCGTTATTGTATTAAAAATGTATCTTTTGGGGTTGTTTTTGATTATTTTTTTTAAGCATTTTTGGATAATTCTTAGAGTATTTAAATTTTAAATCCGAACACTAATCATAAATTATAACAATATCAGATAATATAACAATAGTCCAGATTCATAATTAATTTTGTAATTATGTAATTTTGCAAAAAGTATAAATTATTATAATTATTTTCAGGGTTTTCATTTTGGTATTAGGCAACTCAAAGAGATTGGATCAACTTTCTGTATGTCTCTTTCTTCGTTAGAAGAAGAAACAAAAAAGAGAGCAAATTTACCTGCCAGTAATCGATTATCCACAATAACACCGAGGTATTATAAAATTACTTTTAAATAATAAATAATAAAATTAACGAATTATTATTTCTGTGTATAACACACCAATAGTTTTAGTAAATAAATGCCAACTCAATAAATGTATTTGTTTATAGTTCCAGTTCAAAGTCTATGGATTTTGTAGATGAAGAACAATCAGACTCAGATTGAAAACTGCCTATAATAAAGTAATCGACTTTAATTCTTAACAAATTAAATAAATCCTATTTTAATTTTAATTTAATTTGTTTATATTTATTGTACAATTGTTTTGGATTTTTGAAAAAAGAAAAAACAATAACTTTGTTACGCTCCTTAATTTTTTACTATTTATAACATTTATTCACTATTGTATAAGAGCCAATCTATACGCGGCCAAACACGGCGCTAAATCGCTTAAAATATTTTATTATGTACTGATTAATTAACAAATAATTTTTTTCTTAAGAATTGTGTTTTTCCATAAGTTTCCCATAATCATTTTTAAAATCGATATAAGTTTAGAAATTATATAGTAAATCTAAATTAAATACACTGTAAAAACGGTTTATTTTATTAATTATAACACTATAATGTCAAATAAAAATCTATTATAACAATGTTTTTTTTTTTAATCAATAGGTCACCTATTTGTAACCTACATAATGTCACATTTGATTTGAACGAATTATTCATTTTTTTCCATTGTCTATTTATAAATGTTTCAAAAATAATTAAAATAGCGTGATTTCGTCATAAATAATTATTTTTGTTTTTTAATTATTAATAATTACTGATTGTTTTTTTATTAATACATCATACAATACTATATATTTTTTGCAAAAAAAATTATATTAGTGAAGTTATAAAAAAATTTATTGTCAGTACAAAACATACAAAAATACGTAGTTTTGTGAAATAAATAATAATTTATACACAAGTGTTCTGAACATTAATAACTGAATACTAAAGTTAACTTATGAATAGGTACTGAATTTTAATAAATTTAATTATACTATATATAATTTGTCTTTATTACATATTAAGTTTACCTTATTTTAAACTAAGTTTATCAATTATCATTACATTTTAATTGTTCTTAACTAGTTTAACTAATCTTTAAAACGCTGTTACTGAAATATTTACTTAGTACAAATGTTATTAATTTTTAATATTTATACTTGTATAATGTATACTTATATGTGCCTATCTGACTATCGTCCTATGTCTGTGTTCCAATACCAACCTAGAGTTTAATAATTAGTTTTAAGAACTTATTAAATTCTAAAATGATTAAGTAACTATTAATTTTTATTTATAGTTTGATATAGTATATTATATGTTAAAATATATTTTAAATGTGTGAATTGATGATTAGGTAACTTACAAGTTACTTAAACAGTTATTTTTACCAAGTTTATGTGGGGGGGGGAATATCTATGAGTAATAAATTAAAAATCCATTTTTAATTTAATTTGCAAAATAAAAAATCAGGTAGTGATAAACAGTCGATTTTTAAAAATAGTAGACTCTCCCGATGGTAAATTCTCCCAGGTCAATATTATAGGTCAAAAATGTTCAAAATTCAAAGTTGCAATAAAATAAAAAAAAAAACAAGTGAAAACCGTCATACAAAAATAAAGAAAAACTGTAACTCAACAGTTAGTTGCCAAACAGAGTTTATATCATCGGAAAAGTTAACTATTGGGAAAGTTTACAATCGCCTTAAAAATTATCTTAAACATAATTAAATATTTCATATTATTTATAGTAAATGCATAATACAAGCTATTATTGTCGTGTAAATTCATAATTTAAATAAAAAATAACAATAAAAGGAACTAATATAAAAATAGTTAGTCTGTAAGCATATTGTTATTACATTAACAAATTATTTTCAGGTGACATCAAAACTTAAAAAGTAAGGAAAAATTTATAATTATCAATCAAATATATAATGAACGCATAACTATCAATATACAGAAGAATCCATAAATGAAATAGAGTAACCAAAAGCCCAAATAGAGTTTCATATTAGAAATTAATATCGAATAAAGCCATATCATACATAATTATTATAAGTATCTAATTACAAAAATGCAAAACTAAGTATCTAAACTGAAGGTATAATCCGTGAAACTAATTACAATAATAAAATATTAATAACTATTAGAATGGTAGGTACCTATCTTAAAACTTAAAAACTAATCAACACTAAAATATTACCTATATGAGTAATTATAATTATATTATTTTATAGTTAAATTAATTCAATACTTTTATCTATTAAATATCATTACATTTTTTTAAAGTAACAAGATAAAAATAATACTTTTAGTTTAATTATTGATACATTTAGTATTTTACTAGAATATTATTCTCTTGTATAAAAAAATTTACTTACTATTATTTAATATTGATATCTAAATGCATATTATATTAAAGTTTAATTATTTTTTGACATCCATATTTTTAAATTAAGTAGGTACTAAGATAATATTAAGTTTTATGTTATTAAAAAACAATTTTTTTACTATCTAATATCTACCTACTAATTTATATTATATTTTACGTACTTTGTAGGTATTATTAATGAAAATAATCAAATTAATTAAAAAGTTTATTAATGTATATACATTATACATTTTAAATAACAATTTCAAAATGTTGTTTAGCAACAATTAACTTAAAGTAGAGTAATTTGAAAAAATTAAAATTAACTTAATGATTAAAAATAAAATATTATATTTATTTATTTACAAAATTCTAAAAAATGTTCATAAAAAAAGTTTAAGATCTGCTGTTATGAAGTACATAGTTATAATTAAAATAAATCTAGGTTTAATTTAATTTTGATTATTGAATTATTATAAAATCGTTTTACAATTATTAATTATTCAAAAATTCAACTAAAAATCAAATATGTGTATTCAATAAATGATTAACTTTAATACTTAATACCTGATTATTATAATATATTACAATTATTACAGTATTACACGGCTTAAAGGTATATTATATCGTACATACACGAAACGCACGAAAATACCTATACCTATGAAAAAAGTAGGTCATTTCAATCTGATATTATTAATAATAATGAAATACATATAATATATCAATATGTGTACATATCATTTTTTTGTAAATTAATTTTGACAAATTAGGTACTTTGTGTTGATATAGTTAGTTAACAATTATCTAATTAAAAAAAAAAAGTAATTAATTTTCGTGACATTTCAGTTGTAAAACGACACTCGTTAGGACCACATTATACCCAAATGAGATAAATTTTATTGATCCGAAAACAATTATTTATATTTTATGTATTGTAAGTTTTTTTTTCCACACATATTATAATCGTATAGCTCCCATAATATATTCTAATTAGACATAATAATTTGATGAATAATACGTGATGTAGTATTATGCCATATCGTGCACACATGCGGAACCGTTTAACTGAAATGAAAACAAATAATGATATTGTAAAGGGCTCGTTCGTCGTGTGCCGTATAAACGTAGAAGAGTGAAACTATACAGTAAAACAGTTACGATAAAATGCTAAAACGCGCGACAGAGATAGACAAACAAAATATGGTGGAAAACAAAGGTTGACAAACGAGATGACAACAATGCCCCATTTTTAAATGCACTTGTATAAACCGACGATGCCTGTAACACTTGTATAAACCACCATCGGCATACATAGCAGCCACGCCGTTGCCGTATAATAGTGCCTATATAATACATTTATATTTTTTGACATGTAACTGAAAAACGCTCGAACCATTGGAACACAATTTACTAGTTTTCGTTTTTTTTTCCCATTTGTTTTTTTTTTTTGTTTTTACTTTTTGGCTGATCTATGGACTCATTGTTTCTACATTTTGTACAAACCAAACACACGGTTACAAAGCACATGCAAATTTTCATTTTCAAAATTCTTGCACCTACAGTAATAAAATATAATATATTATAGATATTAGATACCAAAATTACCAGTTATTTAAATTGATTAAAATGAACAATTCAAAATTAATCACGATTATACCTATATAATTATTAAAACACTACTTAGGTACTATAAGTAGGAACTATTGGTAATTTAAAATCTTAGTGTATGAGAAGGATTACAAATCTGAAACTGCGCAATTAAAAAATTTAGTAATTTAATTTTTGTTTAAAAAAACCAAATGTTGACTTTACCATCGTGTATAATTTTCGAAAACTTCATACTTCTGTGGCTGTATTGCTTTAACAATAACAGATGTTTGCTCGATTTTTGTAACATTTCTTTGTAAACATTAAATCCTATTGTATCTTGTTTATTTCCATAGGTTCCGTAATTAATGCGTTCGTTACACATTGACAACTACGTGTTTTCAAACTGAATAACAATATTAATTAAAACTATAAAATAACATCCAAAATAAAAAATAAACCACCCTTATTCCGGGTCGCATGTACAAAATTACTAGATATTTCATGAATATAGTAAATCAATAATGAGCAAATGGATACTTAAACATCACTGCAGTGTCCCATGTTTGGTCCATGAAAATTAAATCGTATTTTATTTAAAAACTCAACTTGGATCTTTAATGTGCGTATTAATATGTCAATTTATTCAATTTATGATTTATATTATATTATAATTATATACCTATGCAAAGAATATTTTCTATCTATTGTATCGTTGTAAGAATAGTTTTTCAACAATAACAAATCGATAAATAAATTTTAAAAAACATTTAAAATATACATATTTCTATACTTTATGATCAATTTAAAATGTCTTAAGCGTAGGTGTAGTTGTTCCAGCTATAAAATAAGTTTCATTATTTATTGTTCACAACTATTTTTTGATTCTTGTATTGTTTTTTTTTTTTGCTTTTCAACTTTTCAACTTTAAAATCATCAATTTATTATTGGTAGGTACGTTAATTTATAAAACGATAATTTTAACAAATTATAAAATTAGTTATATAAAAAGGAATGCATTGTATTTATTTATTTATTTATTTATTAGATTAAATGTATATATACTATTTTTTAAGTTCTTTTAAATCTTCATAATTTATAAACATTTAAATCACAAATCTTAAGTATCGTCATATATTCACTGAGTAGGACATAAATGTTCTTAAAGTTGAAAATCTATAACTATGAATAATAGTATTTATTATTTTAGTATAATAAATCAATATTATTCATGAGCATATTATAAAACATTTACGTACCTATATTACATTTTTAAATAGAATGTTTTTGGCAAAAATAAATTCAACTTTATATAATATTAATAGTAAATAAATAACTTTATGTAATAGCAATATCAAAAAACGTAACATGCAATAAACTTAGTGATGTATATGTATACAGGGTGATTTTTTTATCGTTGAACACTTTGTACAAAGTATATACAAAGTGTTCAACGATAAAAAAAATCACCTAGTATATATAATATTCTCTGCTCAGAATTGTTTTTCGTATACAATTATTATAATATATCATTGAATTCAAATAATTTAAAACATATCCATTACAGAGTGATGCATTCGAGAGTGTAGAAGGTAGAGGTGTACCCTTGCCTCTCATTTTTTACCAACGAATTTATTAAACTTTAGAAGGTCTAGTTAAATAATACTGATGATTTTACAATGATATAAATAGTTCTACCAAAATCCATGAAATAAAAATATTCATCAACATTTCAAAAAATAAAATTGATAATATTATGCATAATAAATGTTAAATTATCATAAAAAATTACTTATAAATAATAAAAAGATATTTATATATATATATGTATATATTTTTTTTGAAATTCAATTTTATCGATACGGATAATCATTAAAAAACATATGTACCTACAACATAATATATAAAGAATATTAAATGTAGGTATATACGGTTTGCGTGGTTCAATTTTCTCAAAACACTTGTACGACGATGCTACGCTAATATAATGAAGGTTATTTAATGGTATTTAATTAGATTAAAGTTAGATTTTATTCTCACCCGTGTGTGACATATAAGTAGGTATATAACCAAAACATTTAAAAAAATATATAAATGGTATAGGTACATTGAAACTGACAGATACCTATTATAGGTATGCAATCGTATAAAATGTTATATGTCCGATTATCATAGGAGTGTTTAGCTAGGTATGCGACCATAGAAAACGATATGTCCGATTATCAGATGAGTGTATTTGAACTTACATAACTGCGAGACAATCAAATAATTGTTCAGCGTAAGTACACAATATTGTGAAAGAAAAAAAACCCAAGATAAGATGTTCATACACGACTGATGGGGGAGATAATACCGACGAATGACAAGTGGAGAACTGAGGGACGGTCGTTCGTGGTTGTCGGACCGGTGCGAGTTATAAACCTATATACTCGCGAAATTGCAATACAATACAAGTATACATATCGGTATATTGTGTGATAATTTTTTTTTTATTAGTGGTATTACAATTTCTAATGCTTATATCGTTTTCCGTTGTTCACGCTTGTATAAACTTATAATGCAATACCTAAGTTCATATAATAAACCAGTGTTAGAAAGTTTGAAATTAAAGCGCCACAGGATAATAATGTTTTACGATAAGTGAACCAAAATAAACTGCTGAAATCGCGCTTTGTATAATAAAAATTTAAGCGATCTCTATACATAGGTAGGTAAATGTATTTTCAGTTTTTACAAATTTATATACACAATTATGTATTGTATTATATATTGTATGTATGCTTTTGTATTATTTACTACTTCACCAAAGTATCTGTTTATTTATAATATATCTTCAACTTAATCACTATACAAATCCTCGTTTACTTGTGCAGGATTGTCCACATTTAAAACTTCAGAAGACACTTTGAATTTGAGAATTACATAATCCGGGATCTTATTTCACGTATTATACTCTGTAAGTAAAAATTGAAAGTTCTCATAAAAGTACAAACATGACGTATAACTTAATTTAAATTTTAAACAGATTAAAGTTTATGCATGATAATTTTATAAAATATAGATTAATATTTCATGACTAAAAATAACTCTTATTAACGTATTTTAAATACTCGAAAATGAAAACATAGAAATAAGAAAATTTATAAAATATTTTCTTATCATCTGATTTGCGATTAATAAAAATTGTTTGTTCAAAAATGGTTGAAAATAATATAAAATTATTTTAAGTTAAAAATGAATTGTTAATAAGTTAACTTAATCATGTTTTCTCTCCAGTTTTAACATATTAGTCACATGTCTAATACTCTAATAATACATAGGTATATTGTATTACTTAAAATAGTATAATTATTGCTAACACAGTTATATATATACATATATATATAATATATATCATTATTAATAAATTAAAATACCTCATACCTATTTATTATGTAATCATTTTGTCAATTTTTAAATTTAAACAATCCATAAGTTTTTATTGAATATAGTTACCTATCTCTTTATACTGATTATATATTTTAAACATTACATAGGATACCTACAGTGTAGGATTCAACTTTTATTTAAAGGGAGGGTAAAAAGTGATATTTATTGATGAATATCAATCTTAATGTTGTAGTTGTTTACATCCTACTAATATAATCATATCGAATAGCTAAAATTCTGAAAAACTTTATTCAATTTTAAGTATTTATAATCATTGATAATGTCAGTAATATAAATTTCAATAATAATTTAAAATGTGTCTCTTTTCTTTGAAACTCCTATATTAATAAAATCATAGTTATGTATAATATATCTTTGATAATAATATAATCTATATGCATTATGTAATAAAATCTACTATTTTGATAATGGTTTTGCTAAACCATGTTTTAAATCTATAAATTAAAACCAATAATCAATAATAGCGTATGCCTAATTATATGTCTATTGTCTTGGTATATATAATATAAAACTATTTTCCCATTCCTAAATCGTCCTGTTTCAACCCTGATTTCACAACCTTAATCTCCCTAGTAGTTAGATACTTCATACTTAACTGCCTTATCTGATATTTAAGAGGATGTCAGCGCATTATTTGTTTTATCTCTCCGGCCCACACGCAACATAGACAAAACGCATTTACGCAAAATCATTTTTTCTGTGATGTTAAGTAATCTTAGAGTAAAAACATTCATTATAAAAAAAGATGGACAATAATATTTTTGAGAGAATGACATATCGATTTATCAAAATGTGGTCACAAAACAATTTAAACATCGTTTAAATTTACAATATTGTTTTGTTTATTTTGAAAGTCAAATAACAATAAAATAAAAAATCGATATGTCATTCCCTCAAAAATATTATTATCTATCTTTTTTTGTAATGGGTGATTTTACTCTAAGATTACTTAAAAACATAGAAAAAATGATTCTGCGTAAATGTGTTTTGTCTATGTTGCGCGTGGCCAGAGGGAGAAAACAAATAGTGTGCTGACATCCTCTTAATGAATTATTTAAATTACCATACCTTACTTTACTTTCTTTGTATTTTATTTTATTTTTGTTGAATGACTACCCCCTCTCCACACTCTACAACCATCTTGCAATTTGTGACATTTTTCATCTCATTTTCAACAATTCCAAATTATCAGAAGTGCCCACTTATTATCATTTTTAAATTTTCGAACATTCCTTTCAACAATTAAAATATTTTCCAAACAAAAAAAATGTCATTAAATTAAAATTTTTTTTTTTTTTTTGAATCGATATTTTAACCATGTTGAATTTAATATTACAATATTCAAAGATAACCATAAAACAAAGATAAAAAAAAATTGAATAATATCAATAATCAAATACAGTACTTTAAACTTTTATCTTAAGCATAAAAAATTTTATATTTTCATTTGATATTTATCTTTTCTTTGAACTTACACCAGTTACACCTTTTAGTTATTAGCAGTATAAATACAAATAATTATAATATAGTTATTGTTTATTTAAACTTTCTAGAATACAAGAAATACTTGAAGACTGCATTATATTTTAATACTAGGATTTTGATTGTTGTACGTATACAAATATACAATTCTAAGCAACACCTATCCCGTAACAAATAATATTATAGTTTGTATGTAATAAATATTTCACATTTACTTCTGATTTTATAAAAATTATTATCTGACCTGTGCAAAAAAGAAACTACGTTCTATCGAAGCAGAAGTTACTTATTAAAAATAAGTACCTACTTAGTTATAGTGTATTATTAGATAGGTATATAATCTCACAACATTCATCCGAGGTTTATAATATTAATAATAATATCTATATGTGTAGGTAGCTATAATATTAATAATTTCTATATTATCTATATATCTATAATGATAATGTTATCTATATGGAATTACATTATTTAAATTAATTAACCAGTTCTATATAAATTAGTAACACGTTGTATAACGGAGAAATTCCATCTACATAATATGATAATTATTAGTGATAACAGCCGTCGGTTAATCATATATTATACCATTTGTTAATAAAGTAAAATATTTGTAAAAAAAAGTATAAAAGGGTTGTCACATTATCCTCCTTTCAAAAATCCACTCCAAGTTGAATATAGATGTAGGATTTTCTATAGAATTAGTTTTAGGAAATAAATTTCGTATTTTATTTATGATGGTACATTTTTAATTTTAAATTAGGCACTCTATTTTACTACTATTCATAGTTTTGGTATCACCGACCGGTAATTAAGTTTGTATAAGTATTTTAGGTATTTTCATTTAAGTTTGAAAATCATAACATACCTATTGTTTTAGAATAGTTATTTGCATTATATAAAAATATTACTAAATATAACTAACCAATTTAATTATTATGTATTAGTCATTTAAAAATGTATTATTTCCATATTAAATGTTGATATATTTTTTCAATTAATTATTATAACGACTAGTTGTGAAAAAAAAAGCTCAAAATTGGTTTATAAATAAACTTTGAATAAAATGAAAATCTGAAAATTTAATTCTGTGGAAATATTGTAAAATTAACTGAATAATAAATATTGTTATAATGCGTTAACGGATAAAACAAAAATGTATCTACAACTAATATTGTTAAACTTTTGATCGTCCTTAAGGTTCTTCGGACTACTTTAGATATGTTTATTATTAGATTATATTTTTCGTTTGTATATTGAATTCTTAAATAATTGGTCAACACTTTTATACACTTATTATAGTATATTGTATACATATCACCTATGGACCTATGTTAGTCAGTTTTATTTTTTAACTTTTAAAAGTTTTACATTTAAATCTAGAAGTAATAAAATTTCTGAATTCCCCAATACTGGATTGTTAAAACAATATTTTATTTTATGATTTTAATTTATGTTTCCCATAATTCACAGGTTAAAAACACACAAAACAATTAATAATAGTATCATGTATACATGATGACACAGTGAGCAAACACGGACAATATTTACGGTCGAGTAGGTTTTGTGACCGTTTTATGTGATAATGGTTAGTAAGTGGAGGAAAAACGACTTTTTTTTTTAATATTTAGCATCTAATATAATTGTAATACGTGTACTTTCCTGCGTTTTTGGAGGAAGTCAAATGGAAGGGGGTCGTTGTTATATGTATTGAAACAAGTGTTGTGAGCTAGTAATTGGTGAAACGGTAGTGATAGGAAATTTTTTAACGCACTGCACTCGTACTTTAATTGTTGTACAGCACAGACCACGGGAGCAGCATAATGTCACGGCAGCAAACTTCTATCAAGCAGGAACGACATAATCTTAAACGTAAGTTGTTAATATTTATTGAGTTTATAACATTCTCGACGACCTGATCCCTTGAGCCAAGAGGACAAGTTTGTCTAAATTATAATAAAATCAATTTGTTCGTTCGGCTCGAGTCATGAGGATCGTCAATAGCGACTTTATAAACTCCAATATTACTTATACAATATTATAATGTATTACATCATTTATTAAGATTTTTATATAAAAACTTATATTTTATTTTCAATTTAATTTTTAATATTTCCGAATAATGTACTCAGATTTATAATATTATTATTATTTCATACGTGTATTATTTTCAATACCTAATTAAAATAAATGTATTTTGTTAATATTTGATAACAATTAATAAAAAATGTAATAGTAAACTTACCTTCCATTTATAACTATTTATAGATGATTTTAGTTAAAATTTAGATTTTCCATTATTATCGCATTATAATAATATGTTTTATGTTTATGACTATTTAGTAACCAAAATGCATTATTTCATGTTTTTACACTGTTAAACATCCAGGTTTACTGAAAGCGCTAGTTAAATTTATGTTCATGGCTCTCAGCTAAACGTATGGAAAATATACAAATATTTAAAATTACGTATTACGCAGGTCTTCCTTAAAACATGTGGCATTTTATTTAAAGATAAAAATGCGAATTTACCCAAAAAATTGATTTGTCATCATATTATAATCGAATGATACGAATTAACTCGTTGATCACGTTAGTGATATTATATACAATGTATAACTCAAAGAATACTTATCGGTTTTTTCATCAGCGCGTATGTGCAATAATTAAGTACCTAGGTATGTAATACCTAAATATTATAACATATAATTTAACAATGATCGAAAAAAAAAACCTACAAAAAAAAGTTCGGTCATCGGTAAATACCTGCGTGTCTTCTTCCGCTCGACTGCACCACGCGGTTATTATAGTTAAATCGAAAAACTTTAATACAGTGTAATAGGTACCTAGGTACATATATAATGTACAATACTATTATAATGGTGCACTTGCATATAGTTTAATTCAATTACAGTTTAGTGCATTAGGCATGATCGATATACATAATGTATAGGTAATTCGATACTCGATACTTAAATCCAGTTTTTTCCTCCGCTTCTGTGGGTCAATGCAACGAATACCCTTCTCGTCCCGACCCCCTGCTAACCAAAATACAAATTACCGAAGTATAGATCACTCATGGTTATAATATTATAAATCCTTTGTGCGCATATTCCGTATAACATATAGAGCAGACGACAGACTTACACGATACCTATAATACTATATTATACCATAATGCGCCACGTCATTATATTATATTTTACGCGAATAAGTGTCACACGCTTTTGGCCTGGCTGCACTTATCGGCACACGGTGGTGTACCTTTTAATGTAACTTATCATGAGAAAAACTCGATATCGCAATAAAACGTTTCACGGTTTATGGATATCGTCGTGCACAATCGTCGACGGCGCGTTTACGATCGTTGTTTTTGACAACATATTTGTCATTGTTTTTCTTATCAAACAGTTGCCTCCCTATATTATGTTATAGGCGCACTGTAATTCACACATATATCCTAGATGTATATTATGTGTATATTATGTACAAGCCGCAGTTTTAATTTTTTTTTTTTATTTAATAGATGTAATAATAAAAGTCTGTAAGGAAACGTGTGTTTGATAATAATGCAAATTGCATAATATATAATATATATTATCTATTATCGATACATGCTCATTCATCCAAAGATTATAGGGGGACACGCGAGTACATGATCCGAACGCCCTGACATATAAGACTATAATATTATTATATACTACGGTATATTTTAACAACACGAATATTTTTATAAATATACTATATACAAAGTATATAAGTACCTTTAGTACCTAAATAAATTCGGAATTCGGTTGGTTATAGCAGGTTATCGAATACGGAATAGGTAATATATTGCCATTTTGACAAAGATAATTGGAACAGAAAGTGAGTTGCACGTAAATCGTACAGGTGGTATACCAACATGTGTATAAAATATATTATAGAGTATGCATACATTTACTCCCGTTATTTTATGATAATATATAATCATAACGTAGCAAGGAATTAATATTTGAACATTAGATAGAAAAATTGTAGGTATTAAAAAAAAATTAATTTTCAATGTCTATTTTTAAAGTTAAAAAAAAAACACGTAATATCTACGTGTTCATATAGTAACAGTAGTAACAGTATGTGTATCTTTATTTCGTGTATTTCGAAAAGAGAACACAATAAATTACACAAAATACATTTTGTGTCTCTTCTATACAATTTGAAGTTCGACGTTTATATGTATTGTATATACAATAATGTATTACAATAATTGTTTAAAGCGTATTAGTTATAACTTAATTATAAGCAATTGCCCACGACCCACCTCAAAATTTGTACCTAGAATCTACGATGAATCAATTTTTATTGTCGTCAGCGTATATGAGATGTGACAACGGTTCGGTGCTTTGAACAGACTTGCGGGGTTTGACGTGTAAATCACTGCGTTCTAACTACGACTGACGTACTTAATCTCGAGACTCAAGTAGTTGAGATATATTAAATAATAATAATAATGACCAATAGAAAAATAGTATAATAAGTCAGTAGCGCGCTGATTGGCTGTATGATACGAAACCCTATACAAAATGCCATCCCCGATGTTGTTGTTTAATAATCATTATATTATATTGTTATTCATTTAACGACGTTATTTATGAGAATTTATAAACACCTTAAGTTATTATTATTTTGGGTAGGTATAAAGTATATAAAACTTTTATAGCATTTTATGATCGAAATAAATATAAGACAAAGAACCAGCCACAGAATTTCAAACAACTATCCAAGGGGCCGAAGCACACGAGTGACAGCTAGTAATATTTAATTAAGAGTTATTGATGTACAGGACACTACTTTTCCAGATTAGTTGTCTCTCTCGTTTTAATCCAATATTCTTAAGATATACTATTTTTGTCATAACCTGGAGTCAAGATACCAAGATATAACTATAAGTACCTAATATATTATAATCTACCTCCCTATCAAGATTTATAATATAGTATCTACTTAAATATTTAATTTTTTACTAACCGATTTCACGTGATAATAATATCAGAGAATAAAATTATAAAAAAATTTATATTACCTTATAATACTATTTAATATAATATTAAAATATTAAAGACTCAAAATAAGTACTTAATATTTAAGTAGGAAAACATACAAAACATGATTTTGTGTACCGAAATAAGGCATATAATAAGGTCAACATAACATAATAGTATAATACCTACGTCAATACGATGTATTAAATTAAAACAACTATTATTAATTTGAATATCAACAAATAACAGTGTAGTTTATAATATATTGCAAGTACAGAAGTCGTTATTATAATTTGAATCTACCTATGTAGTAAATCGTAAATTTCAAAAATTTAAATCCCAGAGTCATGTAATCAATTTTCTCTGAGTGAGAAAGAAGCAGAGCGAGTACCTATATGCTTATTCACATTACAGTCTACGGGTACCTGTGTATGTAACTATGTATGATATTTTGCATGTATATTGTATTTGAATATTGCTATAAACATCATGAGCGTAAATCAATATAAGTAAACACAAAACCACATGTTCTATCATTGATTTTTATTTACATTATTGTAATATTATAAGAACTGTGTTCTACGAGGCTATAAAACCATAATATTATCTACTTTGAACGGTTTATAAAACTTCAGATTACAAACATTTAAAATCTTAATACACAAGAATTATTTCAAAAGCAACATCAGTCTGCAAACGTGTAAAGATGGTGACATTTTTAAATACCTGGTTTTCTGATCGCAGGTCCTAAGTTGTAGAGAATTACCTGACTACTAAAATACCTATATATTTTTAAGCACACTACTACAGCTTGAGAACAAAAGACTAACAAAAACACATTATAGACACCATCATAAATGTGAAATTACGGACCAACGATGAAGTCCATATTATTATGCTATTTAAATCTAAAATATTATTATGTATTGACAGTTATTTCTACAAAACCATTATAACAAATGAAAACATTGTGATTATATTATACGCAAAAAATCATAACTACTGTAAAATGCATACACATATGAACGCGTATCCATCATCATACATAATAATAAATTATAATGATATAAAGTTTAGTGTGATGACTAATGTTAAACAGCTGCAGGTGTCAATTGGTGTGTATTGTATATTGTGTATAGTTGTAACTTATAATATATATATATATATATTATATACTGATAAAAATCACAATATTTTGATATTTAGTTTATAATTTATAAATTGAAATCATAATAATTATGAATGTTATATAGTACTACAACAGTAGTAACACCAATTATTTTATAGCTACACATGATGGAATAACACAAATACTATATAATAATAGTACAAGTACATATAATATAAAATGCTCTGGTTGAAATGCATTTGTCTATAAAACCTTAAGAAACGCTGTAAAAAAAATTATCTTAAAAGACAGAAAAAAAAAACAAAAACCCATTAGATACCTCCTTACTAACTTTTAAATAATGATAGGTAATGATAATTTAAAATACGAAATTCGTACTGTATAAAATAATTTTAAAATTTGATGTGGGTATAGTATAGCTGAAATTCATATTTTGTGAGGTCCATGTCCTAGCACTACTTTCTTTAAAATTCTGATTGAAACCCATGTCAATCGTGCCTATTTTTAAATCGAAGTAAATTGAAGATAACTCAAAATATATTAAGGTACAAAAGATCGATACTGGTTTTAATCAGAAATTTAAAGATGGGGGTACTGGGGATATGGACCTTATTTTGTGTCGTGTTAACCTGAAAACTTTAGAATTGTAATTTATTTATTTTTAACCGGATATAATATTTTACCCGAATAATATTTACATTTTCAAACAAACATTAACGTTTGGAATTTAACAAAAAAATCCAAATCAAATTACATGTATATTAATCCAAGTTAAAGGAATAAAATGCATACATATAATTACTAAAAATTAATAGAACTTCATGTCTTAATATATATTATAGGGGCAAAAGAAAAAAACCAAACGTTCATAACATTCAAACTCTAACTACACTGTTAAATGTAATATAGGTGCTGTGTAAACTTAGTTTCAAAGAACCGAAAAAAATTCAACATTGAAACTTCTACACGAAGATTGTAAGATACCATATGAGATTATTCAAGAAATGGATGTCATTTTAAACAAAAATTATGTTAATTATATGTTAAATTTTGTTAAATGCTTTTTTTTTTATAAAATATATCTATTATTAATTTATATAAATTTGTTATTTATTATATAAATACGCATTATTGTGTATAAATATAAAACAATTAATACTTTTCTGCGCCATCTACGGGCCTGTTGTACTACATAATATATCTTTATACATGATAATATTATTATTCGATTATTTGTATATATTAAGAAAGATTCCAAATACGAATTATATTAAAATAATAATTTATACATACGTAGGTAGTTAAATACGCCAAGTAATACAAACCGATGCCTGCGACCAACGCTGCATTCTGCAGGTGATACCTGGCCTAAGTGTGTATCATTATTTATAAATATTACTAGGTATATAGCTGACCCCGTGCACTTCGTTGCCCGTTAAAAATGCCAATTCTATACTATGATTCAAATTTTGTTTAATTTGATACCTGTTTAGTATTCGGTTTAAAGGTGTTCAAATTTAGACATTTTCATTGACCATTTTGAATTTCAAAAAACTTGTGCAAGCGCCACTTTAAAATGCGAATTTTGTAAAATGCTTTCTTATTGCACACTATATTTATGGTACGAATGTACCGTTAAAATTGCAAGCCTCGGTCTATCATTGTTCAGGCTCTACGTTTTTATCAGTCAGTGGATTAGTCTGGTTAGTTAGGTTATATTATAGCCATTAAGCTTGGCGTTGCCCGTGAGACTTTCTTATAGATAATATATGCTTATGATTATGCGAGCAGTATATATTATCAGGTAGGCAATCCACCTGTGGCGGATTGCGGACCTCGCGAGACAGTAGCGGCTATCTCAAAGAATTATACAGGTGCTCACTTAAAAAAACCTAGTACAGACAGACAGTACTTCTAGCAATATTTAAAGTTTAATCAATTTTATTTGAGTTTTTTTCGTATGATTGTCTGTAACAAAAATACAAAAAAAAAACAGTATAAATTAATTTATTTAAGAATACTGTACAAAGTTTAAAATTTAATTTTTGATTTTTCTTCTTTAATAGGTAGCACAATTTTCTAAATGAGAACAAACAAGGGAGAAATATACAATTTTCAAGGAAATAAGATCCATAAATGAACCAGTGAGTTTAATAATGCATAACTTTATTTTTAATCATCTCTGTGTGAGGTGAAAAATTTAATTTAGAATCGAAAATAGTGCTTAAATTCTTAAATTAATTGTGAAACAAGCTAGATATAAGAGTTAGAAATATAATTTTATCCAGAGCCACGGTCGTGGCGTGAGCTAAGTAATAATAGTAACTGCATGACGGTGTGTGTATAGTATATCGAAGCCCATTTAAACTGTGTAAAGTACAGACAAATTTGTTAAACGACATTACAAATTACGACAACTAATTTTCTAATACATCAATTAACTCCTAGTAAACTCCAAAACATCAGAAATATTGTGTTTAATGTGCTCTTGTAAAAATCATTAAAATCTTACGTTTAGAAATTAAGTTATAAATGAAAATGTGTGAACTTTTTAATGGAAATTTATATTAAATTCAGAATCATAAAAATCACGGCACCCGTTTCTAGCGTCGTCGTTGCCATATATAATAATAATTCTTTATTATTATTATTATTATTATTATTGTTATTTACATTGATGATAAAAATTAGTGATATTACAATAAAAACTCTTCATAAACTACGTGTAAAAATGGCTAAGTAAAAAAAAATATAAGAGTCTAATAGAATTACTGATAAGTGATAGTTAATTTGATTTTTTTTAAGACAAAAACGCATAAATTCACATTTATTAACATTAAAAAATAAATAATTCCTTCTACACCACGAAAGCAAGTTATTCATAATAATCTTTGACACGCATTTTTTTTAATCTGGCCACAAAATCGAGTAGGTAACTACAAAACAATAAACAGAATTTATTGACACTGTATTTGGTATAAGTACCGGTCCGTTTACTAAAACTGATCAGTCTTGTTCGACAACTCAAGCCTTCAACATCTAGAAGAAAAAAAACAGCCAAGAAGAAACCGACCAGCAGAACGAACACCGAAGTCGACTGACGGCATCACCCGGCGAGCACTTCTCATGGTTAGTAATCGACTATCGATATCGATCCTGGCCTGACGGTCCGTGACCCGATGAACATCCTCGACGTACAGTCGAACGGTGTCGCAGTCGCTGTGAAACAGGAATTCGCGATACGTCCGTCGTCCGACTTCTCTGCAGTGAAGCCGACTTTAGAATAGTTATTACGACGATCAGACCAGCGACAAATACCTAGCGCCGCAGACAAGGTATAAGTATAAGTGGAATATGGCTCCTGACGATACCACTATAAAAAAACGCGCCTATGCTAATACCCCTATAGGGTGGTGTGGAAATTTAGCAATCCTGAATCGCCTGTATCAATTATTATTGAATGAGGATTATAACGTGGATCGACAAAAGATAATTAAGCAACACAATTAGTTATAACAATAATAAGTATTATTTCACTATAACTAAAAATTAGGTAACACTTAAAAGTAACTGTCACAGGATACACGAATAAAAAAAGGGGGGGTAAGAGAATCGATGGCGTTCGTAAAAGACGTAAGAATTGAACTATTATAGTCACTGGTGATCTATATATAGTTTTGCTGCAGCTGGTTCCATGATAGGTATAGAGTGCAGTGAAATATAAAAATTAAAATATAGGGTCGCGGGTGTGATGGACAGTAGCAGCTATCTCAAAAAATTGTACAGGTGCTCACTTAAAAAAACCTAGTACATTATAATTAATAATACATTAATATTATATTATATTTTTATTTTTATTTATTTATTTATTTTTTTTTTTACTGATATCTAAAGTTTATTTTAATGTGGTTTTTGATTTTTTTTGAATTGGCTATAAAAAAACTTGAATTTTAAAATGTATTCACTTCACACGTACGATGTACCAAGTCTAAATATGTGTGAATACATTTAATTATCCATGAAATGGATGCTTGAGCAAGGTCGTAGCCAGAAAAATATTTGGGGGGGGGGGGTTAAAGTATAAATATATTATATTATGTAATAAAAAATTATATTCTAACTATTTAATGTTATTTCAAAAAAAATTTCTGAGGGGTTTGAACCCTAAACCCCCTGGTTAGGCTTGAGCACCGTTTTAGATAAATGTGATAGTTGCCACTGCCGTGTGATGTATACGTAAGTTTATAGTTTCTAACCCTCAAATATCAAAGTTGTATCAATTTTTGTTTTTTTACTACGGTGGATAAAATACAATAATATGTCATCTCGTGGTTTTTACATAGTTGGTATAACAACCTGACTTGTTTTATTTATTTATTTTATTATATTATATTTTATTTTTATTTATTTTTTAAAAAATTATCATTACCAATTCTAACCCTTTAAAATCAATCTCTTGACACTCGGACGACATAGTGACACTAAGAAAGGTATTTCAAACAATTCTGTGAAAAAAAAAATTAGAAAAAAAGTTAAATAGCGTCATCATTAAAAAATGGTTACATAAAAAAGGCCTGTTCTTTTATATATATAATATAAAAAGAAAACAATATATAATAAAGTGATATTAAAGTAATATTATAAAGATATATATTGCAATTATATAACACGACGAGTATAATATGTGCAGGACACCCTCGCGGTCCCCTAGCGTCCTAGTAACTATGCCCGCCTTAGCAACTATGTATGTATGGTCTAAACAAATCGCCGATTTACGTGACATTTCATGAATCGCATTCGTCACGTTCAAACGCGCGTTTTATATTTTTTAGCGTTCAACATATATTATGTCGGAAAAAGACATTGCCAGGCAAGTATTGCGTGGTTATATAGACAGGGAAATCTACTTAGAAAACCAATTAAAAGAGATGTGAGTACAAAAACCATAGACGTATAAGGTACCTATAATATAAAAATATATTTTTTATAATTTATTGTTTATATTATTTAAGTTTGTAAGAAATTTTAGTATGTCGTGGAGCTAAATTTAGAGACAAAAAGAGACTTCTTTTCAATACAATTTTACACTACTACCTTTAAGTAGTACATACTAAATCGTTAAAAATATCATTTTTAAATTGTTTGAAAATTTCAAATGACTTAAATATTTCATTGAATAGATGAAAATATTGTAGAATCTATCACCTAGGTATACTTTAGTGCATGTTGTATTAAATTATATAATATTTGTGATATTACATTAAAATAATATAAAATTGTTACTTTATTCAGATTGAACAGGCGCAAAACGATGGTAGTGATGGAAGAAGGAGACTTTTTTAAAATCCGCCGAGAACAGATTGAGAAACAAAAAAAAATCGCAAAAAAAAGGAATGAAACATTTTTAAAAGTGAGTAATAATATAACACCATAATTCCGAACATATTATATAGCTTTCTAGGCGCGTGTCCATTCAATATTAATTTATGTAGTAGGTACCTACCTATGTACAGTTTATATTGGAGTTATTAATTACACTTATGCATGGTATTTTGGTAAAATCGACTTGACTTTAGTACTTTCAAATTTCAATCTTATATTCTTACGACAATATAGTAATCGAATTCACTTTTTTTTTTTTAATTTTGTAATTCATAATAATTATAGTTCATAAGAATAATAAACAAAAAAACGTAATCAATATAATATTAAATAGCATACCTAGCTCTTTATTATATAAAAAGTACCTAATGGAATTGTTTTTCTATTACCATAATAACTAAAATAAAATAAAAAGTTATTAAAAATGATATAACCTATACTGTTATGGTTCATTATTAAAAATGAGGGTTGGCTAACAGAAGCGAGCAGAGAAGTAATCCCCCTACTCTCAAGGTATTATGCAGATGATTCATCAAGTATGCTCAACCCTATTTTTATTTTATAATTTGAATACATTAAAATTTTGATTTTTAGGATTTTAAAATATATTTAAAAAGCAGAATTTAAAATTCTTGTAATTTTTAACTCTAACTTTTTTTCAAACGAATTAAAAATTTTTTATTTGCAAATAATTTCTTTAAAAATTTTGATGTACCTAATTTAAAATTTGAGTAGCTTCTCAACTATTAAAATATTAATTATAGGTACCAATGATAGATCTTAAAAGTGATTTAACAAAAATATAAATTCTGTATAATTAAACATAGTATTTATTAAGCTTGGACGATTCTTTTAGATTTAAATGTTGATAGATTAATTTTAATAATTTTAATTTAAAAATCTTCATAATTTTTTTTTTTAGGATCTTGAACACACTACTGCAAAGTTGAGAGCATCTCTAGCTTGTGACGATCTTACTGACAAAAAGTTAGACAATGAACGAAAAAAGTTTACAGATTATATCAGACAGACACGTGAACAGTCTGCTTAATACTTAGGTACATTATATTATATGTACACATTGTACACGTACCTTTTAAGTTTCAGGAAATTGTTTTTGACGTGTACCTACCTAACTATAGGTATTGTGATATTTTATCAACAAATCAATTTTTCTACTAGGTAGGTACCTGCAAATTTAATAATATGATTCTTTTACAAACTGAATGTAAATACGTAGATACATTGTAGGTGCAAAGTTTATTATTATAATAATAAGAAATTAAGAAACCTTTTGAGGAAATAATACACACAAGACACAAATTATCATAGGTACGCGATTACGCGATATAATGAAAAATGTATAATCGTTTAAAAGTTTCTTTTGTTGATATTAATTATTAACTTTTTGTAGTTCTTATATAGGTTACCTACTTGAAGGCTATAGTGTCTTGCGCATACCGTGTACCTATACAATTACGTTAACGTACATAATTTAACCTATAAAATGTTTTATTTTAAATACATTAGGTAGGTACCTATATTACCATTTACTTGTTAAATATAAACATCGTTTGAATTTACCATATCAATACATAGATTCTTAATTCAATAAAACATTTATTATATATTATAATTATTATTTATTATTTATTATTATATTTTATTATTTATTATTTTATTTTTTTTTTTTTAATCTTAGTACCTACATGCACTCTCTTATTGTTGTAATATCTTGTAAGTCGCAACAAATTATGAAATTAAAATTAAAAGGCGTTAAAGGCATTTTGCAAATCCCCATTTCAGCCTTACCATACATGGTTCAGGAAAAATATATCTGTATATCTACGTCTGTATGTATTCTCTAAGGAGCAAAGAAGGAACGGTTACGCATCAGACCTGAGTATTCACCCAAAATATAAAAAAATAAGTTGATAAAAATATAAACATCTATAATTAATGAATAGATGATATTTTATGTGCATAATGTTGATATTGTATCTATATGATACAATTAAAACTAGATGCTTGAGTTTGCAATAAAAAATAACCTAATTCTTTTCTCCCTTTCCCTACCCATCAAAAAAAAACAACAAACAGGTCCATCGCACATGACAGAGTGTTCAATAAAAATGCGCTAAGAAACATTTTTTTTGCGAAAATCACGTTTATTTTAACTGTATAACGTTGTCTAAAGCAGTTTTTATTAAATGGTAACAACATTTTACCTTAATTAAACGACTGCAGTTACCAGCAGGATGTATTATTCTTGAGACTTTTTTTGCGTGTCCATGGTTATAAAATAATTGATTGACCTTCTTGTACCTTTTAGTCCACTGGACTTACATAAACAAAACTCAATTTATGTATTAGACGTTAACGTGCTGCTAGTTTATTCAATACAATATATGTTCAGTCGTAAAGGTCATGTTTTAATAAATATCAAACTACTTCGTAGTGGCTTTTTGAGCTTAAATTATTCAACGGAAAATATTATTCAGATTAATTGAAAAAAAAAACGTGAACCTTGGGAAAGAAAACAACATATTATAAGCGCTATTTAAGGGGTTCGAAATAGGCAATCATAAAAATATATTCATTTAAATTATTAAAATGTAAATACAATATATAAGTACCTAAAGTTCATACTTTCATAGCGTTCATAAGTACAATCTACAAATATCATGTCAATGCCGTCAGTACCTACTTGGTAACCTGTTGGTGTTCTTATGTAGGCAATTATTACAAAACTATATATAAGTAGATCGCATTTACCTATAGGTAAAGGTAACAATTTTGCACAAATCTCAAAATGTATTTATAGGTAGTAGTATACAATGATAACCTCGTATCAAATATCAAATTATTTTATCAACTGTATCTTTTATGAGTACTAAAACTATTTATATTTAACATAATATTATATATTATTAATTATTTTACAAATAAAATAAATTTAAAGAAAACACAAAATATTTAAAACGTTTAACTAGGTTAGGTAGGTACCTAAGTAAATAAAATTAAAGGACCCTATTATAATAAATATCACGCGAGTGCAGGCCACTGGAATAGACTTTTTATGTTTATTTATGTATAAATTATAAGATTATCAGTTTATGAAACTTATTATAACAAAAAAAAAAAAAAATTCAATACTATAAAAATATGTAATAGTCGATGTCACTATACCATATCTCATTCTTGCGATGCAGTGGCCAAAGCTATGGATACAAATAGTCGCAGTTAACGAGTAGTGTCCCGATGATAAAAGTGGAATACACGAACTGTGTCCCAACTATTTTATTAAATAGTTAATTAGGTATTAATATTTAATTGTTTATATTTAAATATAGCTAATTACAAACTATTTAAATTATTGATAAATATAGATCTAATTGATCCTTCTCTAATGAAAATTTCTATATTTTTAAATTGTGTAACTAATAAAACAAGTTTAATATGGTATCATGATAGGTACCTATTTCACTATATTACTAATAATTAAAATACCGGCTTATTTTACTTTTGCGCGGATAACCTACAGACAACAAAATACCAATATATTTTAGGTACCTAGCCGTAAATAAAAATAAATAAAATACAATAACATAGGAACGAGGGACCTATGTAATATGATATAACTAGAATACTAGATAAACGTATCCAAAATTAGTGAAGAAGGAACAACAATATCAGTTCATTTAACATTAAAATTGTATAATAATAGGTAGTGATGGCAAATCTGTGGAACGCGAATAATTACTTAGATACTTATTAAATTTTATTTTATTTTTAACAATAAATAAGATTCCATTATATGTACTTTAAACTTTTCCATTAATGTTGACGTCTTTAAATTGTAGGTTCGTTTAAACATTTTAGACGTAAAACGATGCAACGGCTAAGTATAAATTCTATAAATATTTTCATATTTATACATACATTTTATAATTTAATGACGTGCAGGAAAAAAATATTACGTAGTTTTTGGCA
>VUJU01001752.1:0-49406 GCA_009835225.1 Aphis craccivora
GTTATATACAAGTTTGAAGTTGCTCTACTCGTTGAAATTGTTGTTTTTAAAAAACTGTTATCATACATTTAAATCCATTAATTTTTCACCAAATTTCTTAAATTCGTGTATGGGTTTATACTATTGGTACCTATTGTAAGAAGCATCTGCTAAACACCCCGCCACTGGACGGCACAAAAACTGCGTGTCTATAATAATATAAGACGCGCCTAAAACAACACTTAAAACTCGAATTTCATACTCAAATTCTTCTCGAATTGTGTTTTAATCCGTCGCAAATTTTAATGTTATGCACATTATTGCCAATGCGAATAAATAATAATAAAGCATATGAGTTGATTTATACACATAACGGCACAGCCGCGCTCCGGTATTTCTTTTGTCGCGGCCGGCATATAGCGCGTTATCACAGCGCACTTTTGTTCGAGCACAGCTCTTATCTGCCGACTGCAGACCGTCCAGTATACGTAACGTTAGGGACATATTATAGGAACTGGCACAGGAGATTTTCACGGGAGATACAGCTTCGTCTCGGTCGTGTATAGAACTCGTATATGAGGATACTTATTTTCGTTCGATAACGATCGAACAATCGTGTCATATACATACCTAATATATAATATAATGTTATTGTTTTTTTCGTTTCTTTTCATTATCATTTCGCCGCCCCCGTTTTAATCTTTCGGGATCGTTCTCTCCCACATATATATTATATTATACAGAGATTGCGGTGGTGTTACCCGTGATGATTGTGGTATACACACACACACACACACACACACNGAAGTATTTTAGTAACAAGTAACAGCAGTTGAGTAGTATCGCTGCTCATATCAGTGGTATTATTGTTATTACTATTATTTGTAGTAGTAGTATTAGTAGACCGTAAAAATGAAAAAAAGAAACGACCGTGTCGGTGGAGCAAAGGTCAACCGTGTTCGGGTCCGGTTATTTATTGCCATCAGAGGCGCCTATAGGAACGGTCCCTCGACTGTGCTCCGACGCGGTGGCGGGCCATCAGTGGCGACAACGCACGGGTACATAGAATCTTTCGATCGAGATTTATAGCTAAATTACTCGACAAAGTGTTAATATTATACGTCACAGTGCGTTAATCCCTCCCGGCGTCAAAGAATTCGAATATTTATACGTGTATACAAATGCGTATAGTATTATATATTGTGCGAGCGGTTAGAAGTAAAAAAAAAAATAAATAAATAAAAAATTCCTTGTTACGTACCGCTCGCTGTTTATCGCAAAATCTATTGTCATAAAACAAAATCGAAAGTTATAAATCCCGAAAAAAGTCTGTTCACACACGTCTACACAGCGTAACGATGTCGTTGCAGGACATAATATTTTTTTCCCTCAAATGTTATAGGAACCATCATGGTGGGGTCATAGGATTTTCATGTGCACGCAAAATGGTGATAAATCGTTCGTAATATCCGTTTGTTTGTTGATAAAATAAATTTGAACAAACGTATTTAAGAATTGACAAAATACGTAATCTATAATAATATATTATTATGGTTATGAACATATTCCTGCCGTGTTATAATAATTGTATGGAACCAAATACTTCAGGTCAATGCGCATTGTTGTTTTCGCAATATACGCGCCCAATATTTAATATAATTAAAAAACAAATTCACATAATATTATTTTTTTGTTATGTTTTTGAGAAATCTTAGAGTAAAATCACCGATTTCTCAAAGCAATTTAATATTTATTTAAATTTTAAATGTTAAATTTATTTTTATTTTTCAACTCAAGTATCTACAAAGTCAAATAATAATAATAAAAAATATAAATTGATATGCCAATTCTTTAAAAATATTATCCTCTAAATAATAATTGTGTAATAAATGATTTTATTATTAGATAACTCGAAAGTAAGAAAAAACGATTTTAAGTGAATGAATTTTGTCTATGACCTATGTTACACGGAAGTCAAGAAAGAACAAATGTTGTGCTGACATTCTCTTAAATGCAATATTGATAATACTTAGCGTTAGTAAATAAATAAAAAGAAAATTTTTAATAGGTAATGTTAAATTAATACATTACGTCCTGAGGGTTATAAGTACAGTATTTTAACGGTATAACTAAATTATTATTTTTTAATATAAACACTAAACCGTTTCATATTTTATTAAAATCTAAACGCATGGTTAGGTTATGTTTAATATACCACTTTAATTTTGCACTTTCAGCTCAACAAAAAATGCAGTATACAAAATGCGTATATTATATTTCCCTTTTAAAAGCGCATTACTTGAATATTTTATAACGATATATTATAATATATAGTGAATAAATGTATAATATAAAACTACTAACTGTAGGTAATAGTTAAAAAAAGATTTATGATTCTGTGAAGAATTGTTTCTGAAAAACTAACAGGTTCCAGCTGTAGTATATATATATATATATATATATTATTATGTAGTTATAATAACATAATAATATTATTTATTCCAAACGCGTAAAAAAAAAAATAAACCATTTTTTGAGAAGTTATCCTAATTGAACGCTGTACACTAATGTTTGTCAGTTATAAATGTCGAATTCATTATTCCGTGGTGTGTAATGTAAGTCGTGAATGGTACTTAAACACGCGGGTGTGCAAAAAAAAACAACTTGAAATTATATAAAAAAATCCGAAGTAAACGTTTGAAAACGAGTTATGCGTGTCTAGTTTTCCGTCCAACTCTTCGAGTGCACTTCTCTGCTATATATACGTCTATACAACTGACTTTATTATGTATATTTTTATTGTACTACATATTATTCACTATGTAACCACCCGAAATGCTCGAGCCGTCCCGCACTTGTGCCCGTCAACAAACCCGAAAAACGTTAATATTAAAAAAATGACGATTATAATATTTTATCACACGAGTATCATGTTAATGATTAAATATGAGATACATTTATCACGAATTATTGCATATTCCTTCCGTTGTGAGAATTTATCTTTTAAAAAGTTTCTAAAAAAAAAAAAAAAATGTGTACCGTGGTTGTTGGGATTATTAAAGCTCCCTATTTTTCAGTTTATAGAAGAAATTATGATATATCTATCGTATTTCTATTAGGTAATGTTTATTGAGTTTTAAAATGAGTAGCTTTCCTATTTTATCCTTACACCTTCCAATTAATAATAATATAGTATAATATAGTAATGGTTTTGTGATGTATATATTCAATTATTACATTAAATATGATTTTTAATTACCTTAGCACCTTATCATTAACAATAAATTACGCTTATTATATCGTTGCGAACATTGGGATAATAATAATGTACATTCAAGATCCCGCTCTTCCCCGATTAGCTTATATGTCTTTATCTTCGTTCAATTTTTTTTTTGAAATCTTTGGTTATAATATAATAAGTTACTATATTTATACGAATATAACCATGGGTATTGTTGTATTTGTCCAATTATTATGGATAATATCACGATGACATAAATATAGAATTCATATATCTACATATACCTACATGGTATATGGTTGTATATTAAATTTGAGAGTAATGTTTTCAACAAATTATCTAAAAAAATAAAACTCTTACTATGGTATAATTGTGTATTATATCATAAAACATATAATGTGCATATTTAAAACTATTATTATTAAACTTGCATGTTTTATGTTTCAATGATATTAATGTTATGTATATATTATAGAGGTAATTGTATATTTTCTGACAAAAGTAATAATTATATTAGGTATTATACTTACACACAAGAGTATAACATTAATAATATACGAGTAAATAGTATGGAGTCTCAATATTTTTCTATATTATTTAATAAACAATAAACAATTAAAAATATTTGAATCGAAGATTTATAATATTATGACCAACAATTTTGGACATTGCTAGGACTTCAAAAACTCATCGCATCCATCTCTTTCCAATAGAAATAACTCGTATTCGATAACTAAAATCTCATTCTAAACTTAACCTAACCTAACCACTTACTCTATAAATATTTATCTATACCATCATCCAAAATGTCATAAAAGTCCTTTATAAACTTATCTTTCTATTAAAACCTACTGAAATCTAATAGTACTAAATTCGCAGATATTTAACACTATTTAAAATGACCTTTTATGGTATAATACTAAGTCGCCTAAAATGCAATTAATGCCTCGAATTAATATTATTTAAATTCATTTTAACTTCCCACTGTCTGATGTTTTATCCTCAATTAGCCATGGAAATTATGTTAAACTGCATTTACAATAAAATTTTAATACAAATACAGATACATAAAAAATAATTGATGTTGAAAAATAAAATTGAATCACAACGGTGTTAAATTGTAAAATAAATCCCTCTGGTAGATATTATGGATATACATGTATTCATCGATATTATTAACGATAGGGTTATTATTATTATATCGTTCATCTACAAGTGAGTGGATTATATAGTAATTTATTATCTTCGTATTATTATTATAATAATGTATTGATTAAAATGTTAACCAACATTTCGATTGTTGTGAAAAAATTGTTTAACATTACCACATTGTTTTCGTGTTCGCAAAAACGAACGGGATAATGAATTTAATCACAAAAATATAGAATCTGGTTTACATTCCGGGTACCTACGATGTTAAAATCACCTGTTGGCGGTAATGTTGGTTGGCAGGTGTAACGCAGGTGGCATAAATTATTATTATTTAGCTTTTTAATATTATTAATTTCGTACTAAATATTCTAGCATCTCGTACAGTTTTATATGTACGCACACACATACTACAGAAAAGTATGAAACACATAGTTTATACAAGTGGGTCATTCTACTCAAAACGACCCCCATGATTTCGATTTAAATTATTCGATTTTATAGATATCTAATGAACAAAATATAAATGTAAAGGTAACGATAGTGTTATCAATAAATATAGTAATATAGTATTATAGTAATTTGTAACAGTTGCTACCTAATTACTATTATTACTATAGATAATAGTACAAAGTAATTTATCAATATAATGGACTCATCAAATATACCACGACTAGGTCACGAATGAAAATATATAGGTACATCATAGTTATTTAAATTTTAAATCGATTATATGAATTATTAGTTTTTAGTTTTTATACAATACAATGTTTAGTACATCTAACAGCTAACACAATGCTATTAACACGCCACTGTAATTTTATGTATTTTGTTAGTAATGAACATATTAATTATTAATAATATATTATATTATTTATGTTATGATTATGAACATTTTTCGACTTATACTACTTCAAATATTCTATACAATTATGATGGTATAAGTTTTGATTAAGCATTTATATATATAAATAATATACTTGTATATATATGTATATATTCCTTCGTATTTAAACCTAATATTAAATTAATTATTATAATGGCAACATGAAGTTATCATAATTTGAATATTTTATATTTTAATAACAAGAATATTATTATTGAATATTCTATTTAAATATATTCTTATGGTTTTTAACTAATAACCTAAAATAGTAAAATTTCCATTGTAATTGTTTATTATTTTTTTACATTAATTGTAATATAAAATGTTTATGATAGATAATATTGAAATGTCGGTATTTGAGTTAAAATTCGGTTTTGTATAATTTTTTGAAAGTTGAATACACATTACACATAATAACCAAAGTTGTTATAAATTAGTAAATCGTAATAATAAAATATGGGCAATGGGTTATATTGTCTTAATACATATTATTATTTTTTTTCTAAAAAATTTTTAATTAAACATAATAGTTGGTTTATCTTTTTAGTTACCAATGATATAGTTACCAACCATTAGTAGTAAGTATGTGTATGAAATAAAAAAAATAAATGAATGAAATATTTAGTACTATAAATATTATTAGTAGATAACTAAAAGAATTAATTTAAGTTTAAACATCATTATTTAATATTTATAGACATATTATACTATATCATCATTATATAGATAATCCTTTTATTAATCTCCGAAGTAATCATACGATACACATTTTAAGTTATATAATATTCTTTGATAATACCGCAGTTACCCTATAGCTCATATTACTATAACATAATTAATAATTTAAAAAATATATTTTTTAAATAAAATTTTGTTGTTAAAAACTTAAAAATACTTAAAAAGTATTGTTATAAATACCCATGTCTGGTAATTTGCGGGGAAAAATATAGTACCTTAACTGAGCTCATATCATAGTTGAATGTACTTTTATTAGTAGTTGTAAAATCAAAAATAGGATTTATATTATAAAACATAGTATAGTATGTATAATATTGTATATATTATATAGAGGAATATATATATTTTTTTATTTGTTACAATTTCAATTTTATAATAATATATTTACATTTATAAGCTGATACCCATCTACTCCCTATAAACAATAGCTTGTAGTTAGAGTAGGGAGTTTTTTTACAACTATATTTATTAATTAATTATATAATAGCCAATAGGTATCATTAAAATGTATAATACAGTATGTTGATAATAAAAGAAACAAAGTGAAAACAATAACAAATCAGCAATAATAATAACTTTTACTTAGTATGATAATAAAACATTAAAAATGTAAAACATATTTTTAAATGTATTATTAGCATATAAATATGAGATTTCCATTTTAAATTTTCATCAAGTATCGCATAAAAGTAATTGCCGTTTGGCTTACTTTAGCCTCTAGGTCAGAGATTTCCAACCGGGGTGCCGCGAAATTATTTGAAATTTATTTTTATTATATTATTTATGCAATAATAATTAAAAATAAAAATATATAGTTAATTTTCAATGTAATAATTTGTTTTATAAAATATAATATGTGTAAATAGTATATTATCATAGTATATTTTACATCTTATTACTTTTGTTTATACTTATGTACTGTTAAATAAAACCGAAGTTGTCAATAGGGTGCCTCCGGATTTTTAGAAAATAACTAAGGGTGCTGTGAGTCAAAAAAGGTTGGGAACCTCTGCTCTAGGTATACAAAAAGAAATGTTATTATATTCATTAATTATATTTTTATCTTTATATTTATTGTTATGTAATTTAATTATGATTTGTTCTGGTGAGCTCTAGACTAGACGAGGCAAAATAAATATAAACTGATTTTTATTTTTCTTAAGAAGTATTTTTTATTTATACCATCTTTAAACTGATAAACCTAAATTAGCATTCTTTTCCACCTTGGTAAAATTATCACATATAGTACCACCTACCTATATATAAATTTAATAAGTAATTTACATACATTGAAAATAAAATAAAAATAGCATAACAATGTTTATTTTTATTTAATTAAATTAGATTGAATGATGCTTTATATTAAGATATATTAAGATAGGTAGATTATTATATAAACGGTTACTATTTGTAAATTTTACTTTGAAAGTGTTATATAACATTATGTCTAAAGTTTACTCTTTAAATTAATAAGAAGTGATTTCCGTGAAACAACGTATTTATGAACTCGACAAAACTATTCGTTAAACTTTACATACTCGTAAACAGAAACAAGCTTCACTACTAATTTGTTAAAATGACATTTGCTGCTTGCCATTAAATTAGCCTATAAATTGTAATGCAGTGAAAAGGTAAAATACTTAAATGGACATAAATAATGAATTATAATAATAAAACAAATTTACAGCTAAACTGCTTACTGCCTGTAATACGTAGAGTTGATTATACCCGTCAACGTTTTTAATATAATTTTATGTAAAATATATGTTGATATATTATGTTGAAATGAAAAATAAATAACCAATTTATCAGCGAGTTAACGGTGTATTAATTTTGCTGGGATATTATATTTTGACGTTTACAAAAAAGCAATATATTATTTTTTGTTTGTTCATATTTAAATAGTTTTCAGTATATGCTTAATTCAATTAACGTAGTATAATATAATAAATTGGAATATGTCAATAAAACGTAATAATTTTAGTGTCGGGTAAATGTAGAGGTATTGCACAATCTATTTCAATTTTAATCAGACTATGGTATGTATGTATGTATGTATGTATGTATTATTATTATTTCAAACAATCCGTGTAACGTGATTATAAATCTAAAATAATTCCACAATATTGCGTCGTTCAATTGACAATTATAAGTTGTTTTCACATTGAAAATAATAAAAATCATTACATTTTATGACAATATGTTATTATAAAAATTAATTAATTACCATTCCCAATACAATATCAAACTACATTCAACCACCCCAATAATGATATTGCAAATAATTGCACCATAGATTAATGTATTAATTAATAGATTAAATAATTACTGATATACCTACTATAATTATATTGTTTAACAGTTAAACACTTATCTTGTATCTCAAAAGATCTATAACATCAATATACTTTATAAATTGTTTACTTATCTTTTGTTATAAGATATATTACTAATAATAATTGTTTAAAATTCGAAAACAAATATACTGAGCGATTATTGATTTTAAGGACTTTGAATATTCATTTTCATTTAATCAACTCACAATATATTTTACGTACATTATAATTTATCAAGATTTAGTTTTTAAGAGGTACTCAGGCGAGTGTTTTATCTCTGGTGCATATTAAGTGTCGAATGGGTCACTATTATGGGTGTGTTAAATTTCAATTCAATGATGTATCATTATATACGAAAAACGATTCTTACTGGAGACAGTTTGTCAGCATAATCACTAAGTACCTATATTTTGTAATATATATATATTTGAGATATAACTATTAAAACCATTTATTTTATATTTAGTACTAAGGTAAAATGATTTGATTTTGTAGGTAAATAAAATTATTTATATTTAATAATTAATTTTTAAAAAAAATTAAATAATAGGTAGGTAATCAACAATGTTGATTGTTTATGAATAGGTAAAAAAAAAAAAATTAAAATATTTTGAAAATTTTACTATTTATAGAAAATAATTTAATGTCAAATTTCTGTGGTTATTTGTTTTTGAATTGTATTGAAATAAATTTAATCAAAATCTGGTTTAGCGTGAAAATTTTTAAATTTTTTGTTTTTATTTTTTTATTTTTTGAATATATAAAAAGTACTGAGAATTGTTATCTAAAGTAAAAACTAGATCTAATCTTTTATCCAAAATCTCTCTCATATATGAAAATTTGTTTTGTATACATCTACACACGTTACACACATACACACAAATGCTTTAAAAAAAATTATTGTAAAATCAATTGTTACTCAGCTAAAAATCTAAAAATCTAATTACTTCCAAATTCTATTTTGCTTAATAGAAAAAAATAATATTTATCAAAAATATTTACATTTAATTTTTTCAGTACTTTACAATAGGTACCTATATTATATGTACTTATATTGTATAGGTATAAAAAAATTAAAATTAAAAAATACGTGTCATAGGTATTGAAGAACTACTAAAGAATATATATATATATATATATATATAATACCTATTACCTGTCCAATTTTAATCTCAAAATACTGAATGGTTTAAATTGTATACTGTATAAAACGAGTTTTTAGTTAAAAGTTTTCAAAACAATGTAATGGATGATGAAGCCCTTCATTTTAAATTAAAATTACATTTTCTATATACATATATTATTATACATTTTTAAAAGGAAACAATTTTATTTTCTGTTTTCCAGGACGACTTGTTGTTTGTAAAAGGGTTTTAATAATATTGAAAAACTAGGTTTTTACCTTTCATCGTTATTTTAATTTTAAATTCTGAATAAAGCAAGGAATTTAATATTGTTCTTACGAAGAAGCTGGTTTTTGAAAAATAAAATACCACTATATTTATTAAGAGAACTACAAGCTTTTTTCGTACAATCTACATTCTACATATTATTGAACTTTGAACATTATGTATAGGTATATAGTAGACACTATAAAGATGTATTTATTTTATTTTTTCTCTAACTGGTATAAAATCTATTACATTTACCATTTACGTGTGTTACATAACAAAACATTATTAGTTTAAGTTAGAGCAATAAATTGTTAAAATATAATATACCTAACTAAATACAAACATTCGTGTTCTTTAACTTTAATATTATTTTTTTATCAATAGTTTAATATGAAATTTTTTATTACTTGTAGACTACACTACTATACGAACCTTCAATAACAATAGCTACAGAACTATAAGAAATGTTAAATAACTAAAAGGCCAATAAAAGATTTAAGGAAAATTACATAATAACATTGAAACATAATATTTTATATTACTGTAGTGTAGTGTAAAATGTTCCAAGTGCAGTAAAAAAATGTTTCGAAAAAAAAAATTGTTAAGTATAATAATTATGATTTGATGTATAACATAAGTATTAATGGTATTATAATTTATATTTTATAGAGTACGTGCCTAATCCTCTAGCGATTATGCGTGGTTATCTTCTATATAACCGAGTATATAACCATGGTATAGTGATCGTAATATTATTATATTATATACGATATTACTTAGCGTTTAAGTTTAGTTGGCATATCGTTCTCACATAACATACCTACTATTGTAAATATTGACGATTTAAATTTTCCACTATCATAAACTTCTCAATTATTAGTATTTTTCAATGCATGCATAAACACGTCACATATCGTTATATAGCAAATTAATATGTTCTCATCATATTTACGTCACATGGCATTTTTCGTTTAGCGAGTGACATTTATGAATTATGTAATGAGCAGCAGTATAATATTATAACACACTACCAAGCATAAAATCATATTATGTCAGTACTGTTTAATATTTGTTTATTAAAATTATATAGAAACCTGTTCAATTTTTGAAGTCTAATTTATAGCGTCAATCGATTGGATGGAGTATTTAAAATATTACGGGTAATGTTAAGAAAAGCAATAAAGTGAATCTTTTATTGTAGATACCACATGAAAGATACAATATTACATGGTCATTATATTTTATGTACGTACTTTATACTATTTTTACCTCTAAATACTTGCACGTACTTTAAAAATAACAATGTAAGTTAAGATATTAGCTATGGTTATCGATTGTCATATGCATATATTATTAATTATTATGATCACTGTTATCAAATGTAAGTTAATTTACTTGGGTAAATTATTGTGCAATATTGTACTGTGTTTAGTGTCTATTATACAGGTACCTAAATACGATTATTAATATATACCTATTGTTAAATATTTTACTGTCTACGCGTACTTTAGAGTAGAGTTAAATAGATATGCATTTTTTTTTTCAGAGATAATAGTTAGTATTTATATGTTTTAGGAAAGCATATGAAAGTAGACATAGAAAAATGCTGTGCTATATAATGAATGAGTTCAGAATACCTAAGAAACGTTAACAATGAAGCGTGTTCACCACTATACCTACTGCGTAACTTAGTGAATAATAATACAAAATGAAGCAAGAGGATCGTGGTTTTTCAGTTATCTACTGACTATACAAATTTAAAGTATTTTAGATGATTTAAATTTCCTAATTGAGTATATACTCGTAAATAACATTTGAGATGCAACTACGGTGGCGATGCTTGGACTCTGCAGCAAAAATAGTGTAACAAGTTATAGTTTTAAAAACAACACTGTTAGATCTTGTTAATAGTAAATTATCCTACAAAATATAGATCCAGTAGTTTTTGAAAAAAGTCTAATTATATTCATAACTACTATTTAGTAGTAATCAGTTCAGTCAGTACAAACTACAAAGAATAATTATAGTCACGTGAGATAGGTGAGGACAATAAGTAAACAAAGCCTCATTAACCTCATCTAAGTTATTCGAATTCAAAATTTTCTCCAATAAAATAAAATAAAATTATATTAAACAACAGCAATTAAATCTTTTCATGTTTGAATGTGAAATGTCCATACATTCAAGCGCAATGTGATCCGATCTTCATCAAAACTATATTTTATTTATCAAATGAAAATTTTGTCCACCTTTTATTGTCGTAATAATGAATTTGTTTGAGTGTCAACTCAAATTCACACACGTACAATTTGGACGTACTAGGTAGTGAAATGTTCTGTAAACTTGAGTCGTGTTCTCTGGGTGTAAATATATTAGCTTTATTCAAGAATTGCTGTTGAATCTGCTATGGAATAACATAATTATTTAAGCTCTACGTTTTTTTTAAAAAAATTATATCAGAATATACTTTAATCGATTAACGCAAGTGGCTGTTTACCAGGAAAGTATATTCTAAAACTTCCTTTGAGATCGCAATATGTAATATTATAGATATAACGTATAAACTATAGTGGTATAAACTTATAGATATACAAAGTATAGACTTTGTTAATTTAATGCAAGAATTTCCATTCTTCTTATCTCCTCCCTGCCATAGCCACGGGTTCGTTGCTTTGAATACAATTTATTCAAACCATACGTATATCATAGTTTATCAATCTAAAACTGACAAGGCGTTTGCAGGTTGAGGCTACCTCTTGATGTAATTAATTATTCATTAGTCGTCTGCTGTTTTTCGAGCAAGTATATAGATAACTAACTCGATGGTTCCAAATTATATTTGCATATTATAAAATTATATTATATGTTATAGTTTGTGAAGTTAAAAACAATTCGCCAGAGTTAAAACACCCGATTACACTCACACTTTATTATTATGTTCATGATCATCGTCAAATCGCTATTTATCATATTATTTTACACATGTCGCGTACAAGTTCTAAGTTCAATGTTTATTGATGCTTCTCGTTATTGTTATTAACAAATAACCATAAGTCACATAATTCGTGACTTCCAAATAAAAATATCCGATATTAGCTTAAAATTATTCAAATTATATGAAATAAGCTATATATTTAAAATTTGTAAATATTTAATGTTAAATAGATACATATTAACATAATAAATACTAACTCAATTATTATAATGTATTTATCACTCAATATATAATATATATATTTTTATCACGAATTACGTTGAAATTTTATTTACACATAGTGATATAGATACAATTTATTAATAATTCCATTTTTTTTTTACGATAAAATTGATGTAACATATATTAGTATTTGTGTAATATAATATAATATAGTATTACATGTTATTTATTTCATTAGTTTAATCGTAGCGATATAATAGTATAATACACATGAGTGGTCAGCAAGCATGTTTTTATTAGTTACAATTTTTTATAAAAACAGAACAAATGTTCGTATTGTTAGACAGATTTACAAACCTACTGTCGTTAAAATGATAATTAATTATTAAATTTACATTTTTAAATCTTTTAAATTATAAAAGTTGATTTAATTAAAACATTTCATTAATTTATTACAAAAATAAACATTAAAGAGTTATTTAAAAAGAAATATTTGTGTTGCTATGTACGCTAGTATGTATACAATATTTCTATATTTTCTGAATAAAGTTTATAACTAATAATAATTATATAATTATATTTTATTGTCATTACTTATTAATCGTTATAACTTTAAATAAATAACATAGTGGCCGAGAGGAGTAATACTGATTTGCACTGTCGCCGGTTGGAACCTTGGTCACGGATGATCCTCTCTCATTGGACTGGTGACTGTTCAAAAAGTCTCCCCTACTCCCATGTACAATAAGCAACGGGAATCTGTAACACAATAAAAATGTTTCTTAGTACACAGCAGTCCAAAAATCCAATAGACTTGTCAATCCAACCTTACGGTTGTTATGCCAAAAAAAAAAAAAAAACAAATAAATAAAATAAATGAAATTGTTATTGTCCTTAAATTAATTAGATGGTCCATTACTTTTCTTGCAATTTTCTTAAAAAAATATTTTTTTTTAGGTTTTGAGAAATTAAAAATGTATATTATTACCATATAAAAGTAATTATCCATTTGTATATAGTTTCATCAACAAAAATAATGTAGAAAAGAATCAAGATAATATAAAATGTCTAAACTACACACAAGAAAAAAAGGTCAAAACTTTTAGAAATAATATAAATATAATATTATATATTTATTGTCAAAATATAATCACCCAGAAAATATCCCTATCATTTATATGGTAAAATTATTGTTTCTGGTAGAATATTCTGCAGATAAACGGATTTGGGTCAATTTCTATAAATGTTTCTACGTAACGAGCGAGTTTTGAAAAATATAAATTCGTGGATATACCTATTATTTAAATATTTAAACATTTTGCTTTTTTTTTTAAATAAAAAATAGATGCAATATCAATGAAATCTGGTTGTTCTCAAATCTTTCGAAAAAAATACTACTTCAGTTATATTATACCTATCTAATATCTAATCGACACGCGTTTTATGGACCCAAATAAAAATGGCGTTTATCGAGCACCACCTGCAGTCGTATTATTATATTATTCGGAAGACTTTTAGTTTACGATCTGATTTATTGTTGGAAAAGGGGCTGGGAGAGGAGTAAGGGAATCCAACTAAGCTTTCTTGGATATTTATTTTTATTTTTGTTATATAATATTTATGTGTTTATAACTCGTCTCGGCGGCACTCACATTCGTTTTGGTTAGATTTTCTGCATATATCGTACAATATTATGTAAGTATGTAGATGCGCATACTATATATATATATTATATATAAGTGCTGCGTCGTTGCTTCAGCACCGTACGTATGTGTATGTTAAAATAATATATATTATATTATATATATATGTAAATATATTATGCACTCGCCATCATAAACCGTATACGAACGCACAAACGTGTTCAAGAAAATAACAATATTGAAATTGTCTTCACGTCGTGGGCAGTCCGCAAAGCCACGTACCTATCGATTATCGCTCTTGCATATTTCGTGTGTATTTACAATGAGATATATTATTATTATACTCTGCATAACGTACCTACTTTATACGTAACAGTCGATATGTATATTATATTATTTAAATATCGTTATCGTAAACAAACGTGTGTGTTTCCAGTACAGGATTCAATCAATGTCAATTAAAAATGCTCACCGTGCATGCATGTATAATAGTTGTCTTCAATTGTGTGCGTGCTTGTGTGTGTGTGTGTGTGTGTTTGTGTATGTGTGTGTGTATGTGTAATTAGGGGGAAGGAGGCGAGTACACACAATTGTTGTGATACGCATTTCGGCAGACGAGACAGACAGACAGACGGACCGACAGGGAGACACGGATTAAACTCCGACGGACAACTCAATTCGCATAATATTATTTACACACATCAATTTCCAACGAAATCCTTACATCAGTCGTTCAGAGCATTTGCATTTATTAAACGTCGATAATGAAAATAGCCGCTGTATGTGTGGGCACAAGCATCTCTCTCTCTGTCTGTCTCTCTTTCTATGCGTGGCTCATCGACCATCGTATAAAATCGTTTTTGTGTAATACTCGATTAACGGATAGTAATATACGATTTTATCATCTATGTAATAATTAATGCATATCGGTGTTTAGTGTTTAAACACTTGTGCACATCATGGCTAAATAAAATATTCATATATTTAGCCATGGTGCACATTACATTATTGCACGAATATAATATTTATTATATAGAAATACGAATGACCGATAAGGGATCACTTCGTGTATTTTTGTATGAGAACGTTGAATTCAATGGTATATATATATGCATATGACGTCTATTATAATAAATATTTATATGCGAGGGTGCGTGTAAATTTGATAGGTATTCTGCAAAACACTTGACGATCTGGACAAAGGTAAATTCAATATTTGTGCATTGCTATAGCTTATGCCGCTTGACACGCAGTTGTGGTTATGATCACCCACTATTTATTAATATTACACGAAACATATTCTATTATTCATTCATTTATTATAATACTATAATAGCATTATTTTCGCGTTGTTGAATACTGTCATTTTGTTATTTATTTACTTAATACCGGGTGGTCGAACTCCCATTGACACGGTGTACCTACATAACTGTATAAGTATGTTGTATAACACCTGTAATGCTGCAGTTAGGATAATATATTTATTATATATACATATATATATATAATATCATAATACGTATTATGAGTATAGATAGGTACATTAAAATATTCAATTTTCTATGTCAAAATATGGCCGATACTTGATTTGTTGTTAATATTCTTATGTATGACAAGTGGTTATGTTAACGGAGTATCGAGTATGCCTGAACAATAAACAACAATATTAAATTTTTAACACAGTTATGTTAGATCCTTGTATGATATAATATTATTTAAACTAGACACTGAGATTTATTGTTTATTATCTGTTTTCATAGCTAGTCATTCTGTTTGTATACGTTTTAGATTGTTGGTCATAAAATGAAATAAATATTTATTAGATTATCTTATCCAATGTTTTTGGGCATGAGAAATCCTGAAAAAGTTTTATGCTTAAATAGGATAATGTACTCTTATTCTCAAATTGAAAATAGAGCATATCTTGTAGTCGTAGACGTAATTCTCTTATTTATAAATAAAGAAATAAAGTACAGCATAATAAATCTTTTAACTGCGACTTTTACATTTAAAAAAAAAAAACTTTTTTATATTTGTACTTATTGAATATTATACATGTATATATGTAACATTATAAATAGTATTATACTATTTATTTATTATAGAATATAATAGAGGGATTGTGGGAATAATAGATCTTAGCTCAACTACAAAAACATTCTACATGTCGTTTCGCCACTGTTGGGACCACGGTCCGGGGTCGAACATAAATATCTTGCATACCCAGAACACCAATACTTCAGTGTTTTTTTTTTAATCTTCTAACACAATTTACCAATAATTATATATATATAATTTTGTGACATAAGAATGAATTGTATAAATGTACAATGTAGTATATAGCTATCTAAAAACTAAAACAAAACACATGATAGCTAAAAATAAATAGATAAATATTTGTTGAATTGTAATAGTGCTGAATATTTTTATGATAAAAAAATTTATAAAATACCTAATATTAATTAATTTACAGAAACAAAAATAAATTATGTAATGATTGTATTTCACCTTAAGTTCAATAAATACGTTATAAAAAAAAAATACAGTAATGGTTAATGGCCTTATAGAAATCAATTATTTACTCTGCTGCTGCGTTAGGTTAGGTTACATAGGTAGCGTTACTTACACCATTTTAAACACAAAAAGTGATTATATTTCTGCATAATATAAGAAATATGTGGTGTTAGGCATGAATATAATTAATAGATTTATTTTTAAAACATATTATATTTTAGTAAACATGTTCACATATGTTTTTATTGTTATGTGTCTTTACTTGTCTTATATGTACCAATATTTTATGAAAAAACTTGGGTAATCTAAAGTCTATAATAATTGTTTAAGCTAAGTATAACAAATTAATAATTACCAATTATCAATCTACTGTATTACATAATTATTTATAACTTAATTTAAAAATTAAAAATTGTTTCGCATGTTTACCACGATAATACTCGTATTATCAAACAAATATCATTTAGACATCCTTATAGTGTAAAGTATTTTAAATTAAAAGTGACACTATACGACACGGTTTTAAATGACATAAAAAAAAATATCCGAATTTAACTTAAGTATAGCTACTAATTTAACTCAACTAGTATTTTGTAATCATATAATTGGTAAATAGATGAATTTTACTAAAAATTTTTAAACTTTTACGCTTAAGAGTAACATTTTCAGTCAAACGATATAAAATTAAAAGAATACTAATTACGCATTCTCATTTTTTTTTTTTTTATATTTTTTTAAAATAACAAAAGTTTAAAATATTATAATACAAAATATTATTACTCCAAATCTGCAATAGGACATAATAATATAAATAAAGGTAATAATATGTTTTGTAGATACTTAATGGCTAATACCTATAGTAAAATGTAAAATTATATATGCAATTTGGATTGTTAGAATTTATGTAAAATTATAATCACTTTATTTTATCTGTATTCAAATAATACATTTTAATTTAGTGTATAATCAGTAATCACACAGATGTGGTATGCTGACATTTTCAAAAATATTATTAACCTTTTTATTTTATTATTATTATTTAAGTATAATTTATTGTTTCTTTCATTCTTGAAGTGTATATATAATAATATTAGACATAATTTTTAATGCAGTTAGGTGCTGAATATTAATATTTTATTTTTTACCTTTATGGTAAAAATATATATGAATACAAATAAATTAAATGCATTTCATTTTTAGAATTACATTTGCATAATATGTTATTAAATATTTATATTACTCTATATTAAATAAACGAATAGCATTATATGAATAATAATATTTTGAATGTTTAGTGTCAACTTGTTGGAGGAAATATTCAAATATTAACTTTAAAAATGGTTAAATTATACCTAGGTAAGATTTGATATATTGATATTTTGTTGTTTTAATTACTTTACTATTATGAGTTCAGTGCATCTTGCATTTACTATTGTAAGTTCCGAACAATAAAAGCTTATACACAATCCTATTATTTACTAACAGCTTATTCCAAAATTGTATGACAAATAATTGTAACTAAAAAAACTAAATATTTTAACCAAATACATTTTTAATTATTATTGACATTGGTCATGCTATACTCGTATTATATTTGAACAATTTTACATTATGAACATTTAAAAATTATACAAATAACTGTGCCAATGTAATTATTATTTACTTAATTTTTTTAAACTTGTAAAAAATCTAATTTTTGTAAACTTACTATTTCAAAACCTTCATTAATGCATTTCTCTCAACAAAATATTTACACAATAATGTATTATTTACACAATAATGTTTTGAGAATCGTTAAGAAAATGAGTTTGTGTTAGGAGAATTAAAATTTAAAAAAAAAAACAGCTTTTTAAGATCTTACATAGTGTTGAATAAATATAAAAAAAAAAAAAAAGTGGGTAAGTGAGTACCGTTCTGCTATACATTATGTGCCGTATGGATCATTATTATATATTATAGGAATGTTAAATTTGAATCCAATGATAGGTATCATCATGACAAAATATATATATTTTGTCATGGGTATCATTATATACGAAAAACGATTCTAAACGGAGATGATTTGTCAGCCTAGAATATAATTTCAAATGGTTGGTGAAAAAGGTGGTTTATGTTTTAATAGCCTGAATATACCAGAATTTATATTTCTTTATAATTATTATAAGCTAAACTTATGGAAAATCTCGTATTGAATTTTCAACTCTTAGCTACTTATACCTACAACATTTTTTTATAAATTATACCTACAAAATAATTTGCAAATATTCATGGTTTTGACGATTTTTTGTCAATATTTGAACATCAAATGCTAATAAAAAAAAATTGTGCCTATGTATTCTTATAATTTTTTAATCACTATAAGAATAACATATGAGGAACTTTGTATTAAATTTTCAAGTATTTTGATTGGGCCAAAAAAAATGTATTGACACTTAAAAAAAACAATTTTCAGAATTATATAAGTATATAGATAACACTAACATAAAAATTTGGTGAAAATGTTAAGTATTTACAGTGAATAGTTTTTGAATTACAACCATATAAAAAAATCGATTTGGTCAAAAACTGGTTTTGCGTAAATATTCCCGTTTTTCTTTAATTTTTTTTTTTTGGTTTTCCTGGTGCTTTTGAAAACTATTGGGAATTTCAAAAAAATGACCTCCCCAGTGTACCAACTAGTTACTAAAAATTATTATATCTATCTATTCACCTAACTAAAAAGACACTCAAGTTGAAAATCGAAGCATTATTTTAACACATTCTCGTGTACACAGACACAACCATTCCTCAATTTTTTTGAAAACTGTTGGATAATGTTTACTTTTGACCTCTATAATGCACCAACTAGATTCATTTTGCTATCGGAAACTACCCCCAAAGATTGAAATTGAAGCATTATTTCGACACGTTTTCGTGTACACAAAAAAAAAAAAAAAACATATAACATTGTAAAATCAATACCTACATTCATCGTTCCGCTCAGAATCTAAAATACAATTTTTATTTGACTATACTATTATTATTTTATACTTAGCTTTCAGATCAGTATGTTTAATAGTTGTATTTCATATGTAGTAATATTTTTTCTCTAAATCATAATCAAATAATTGTTTCAGTTTGTTAATAATATTTCAAATGAAATTATAAATTAACAATAGTGTAAAAATTTCTACACTGAAGTATTAATTAAAAGAAAAAAATCAAGCAAAATAAATGTCTTTGGTGGTACGTCAATGCGTTTTCTTATAGGTAAAATAGGGTATCTGACTGTGAACATGTATGCCTCTTTTCTATAACATCGTAATAAATTATTAAATTGAAGTAGGTATTGAACATTGAAAATATAATTTTATTGATATCAATGTTTGTAATTTAACTTTGAAAATGGACAAAGACATAGACATTGAGAACGCTATGAAAAACAAATCGAAAGACATGAAATAATGTATTGGATTAAAAATAAAATGCTAGCATACCAAATGGAGAATATATTTTCAACCAAAGAGATTGTACATGTTGTGTTAAATTGAATTTCGCCGACACCCAGAGAAACGATTGCTATCAAAAAAGATTAAGTTACCTATGTGTTTTTCGCTATAAAATGGTCCGGAATAGAAAGTATTAATAATGAACCTACAGAGTATTGCGGAATTAAAAATTTTAAACGTTGAAACTCTTAATAATAATAGGTATCATAATATTTACTCTAATATTTTAAATATGATTTGAACACGTATAAAATTTCAATTACAGCTGTATCATTATACATGTTTATAAAAGTTTTGATAAAAATAAGAATCTCAATTTGGTACAATGTTTTCATCATTATCTGTTTTTTTTTCTATGTTATTTATTATTATCATGTACATTATTCTTTTTACTTATTGTGTTTTGAATACGGTTTTTATTTTTAATAAAAAAATAAAAATACAATTTTGAATTCATACAACCATTATATACATTTTTAAAAGAGTAACGAAGACATTGTATCTTGATTTATTGTAAATAGAAAAACCCTGCGTATACAAATATAAAATATATATTATGTAGAGTATATTTAGACCAGTAAAAATTTAATACCTAATAAAAGTTTGAAAAAAAAAAGTATGAATATAATAAATAATGAGACAAAGTGTCTTAAGGTGAAACATTAGTTTTAATCCTACTTACTGTCAAGTTCTTTTAAAATTTGGTGGTGTTCGCTATTTTATAATAATAATAATAATAAAAAAAAAACATTAAAAAATCGGAAAATGCTAATTTAAATTAATTAAGTTTTAACAAATTAATCAAACGCTGAATAGTTTTAATGGTGTCTAAAATATATTAAAATTAATATTGAATAATACACTATAGTAACAATTTGATAATTACTTTATTAGGGAATAATTTCTTTTTAATTCTACATCTTATTATATAGAGCAATAAATAGCTGGTGTTGTATAATAATTAGTAGATAATACGTTTGAATTTTAACAACATATTTAAAAAAAATACAATATATTTTAAAATTTGAACTTTAAATAAGGTTTAATAAATCATATTTTTGATTGATTTTATTGTCTAAAAAGTGTTTTATTTAAAAAAAAAAATAATAATAATAATAAACAAATGCATAATATAAAATATAATTTTAAAATCATTATAATTCATTAAATTTTTAGCAACTATAAAAAACTATATTATAATAAAGTCATATTTTAATAAATATCTACAAACAGAAACTTTAATTTTCAAAATAATTATATCAAAGAAGTTTAATTTAAATGTTTTAATTGTTGAGGTTTTATAAAATATTTTAAATATTATAATTGTAAACTAAAATGTTTATATCATGTAATTTTATAAGACGTATACATTTTATATTTATACTTTATAGTTAATAAAATATAAATTGATTAATAATTGATAAATAATAATAACTAAATAAAATTATTAAAATTTTAAATTTATGTTCAACAATAACATATTTTATATTCTTGATTTTTAGTTAAATTATTGTAAAAAAAAAAAAAAACAATAATCGTAAACTCAATACTTACTTAGAAATTATTGATACAATTTTATCAAATCATTTCGCTTAAAATGAGAGAGTAAACTATTGATTTTACATTAGCATTTTTTATTTTGCAAAATAGTTAAAATAGAACTTTTATATTTTTTTAAAGATTTACATTTTTATTTGATATTCCTTATTTAACTCCTTATTTATGACTTTCATACCATATTATTTTAGTTATTATGTTATAATTCAAAAAATATTAACTGTAGAAAATTTTTGGTGACAATTTTCATTATATTAGACAAATTATTATTTTTCAATAATTACAGTGAATTTAAAAAAATGTAATTACCATTTTTAAATGTTTGTCTAAAGTTAGAAAGGTAGACTAATTTTAAGTTATTTTTACAATAATACACTTCACACTGTTAATTGATTAATAGAAATTATAACAATAATTAATAATTAATTAAGTTATTATTATGATAGGTATATGCAATGATTTTGGTTTAGAAATTAGTTGTACAAACCATATTATAATATGTCCATACTAATGATATAAAAATAAATTACTAATAGATAAATTATAAAATTGATACTATGTCTATTGTCTACAGTCTACACTTACAAACGTTTTTAAATTGTTTAAAATTAAATTCAAATTCAACACATTTAACATACATTATAGTGCCCTAATCAATGACGATGTACACTTGAATCCTACTATTATACAGTAGAGTGTAGAGTAATTTCCCTTTTGTTTGCATATCTAAATTACATAAAAGAAACATGATACAAAAATTTTTACGGTTTTGAAAATGTTTTTAATTGAATACAATATTATATAAAAGCTAGGTGTCTTCTTGTACCATATTATTATTATTAATATTTGACTTAATTAATCACTGTTTCCGTGTTATATAAGAACTTAATAAACAAATATTTTATGATTTGTAATAAAACACCATGTAATATTATATCATCTATTAATTAAAAATTATATTAAGTTTCATTAGTATATTGATATCATTTTAATCTTCAGAATTATATTATTACTATTTAATAATTGTGCTGAAATGCATTGTTGACGAAATTTATAAATATATTGTTTACAATTAAAAAAGTTGCATTAACAAACAATGAATAAATCCATCAGATTGTCGATGGATTCCATCCTTTTTCTTATTCATTTTATTTTTTATAACGTAAAAATTTAGCTAATTGTTAGTTAATACCTATCATATAATATTTTTATGATTTATGGTAATTTATTAATGAATTTTATTAATAGTGATTAAAACAGTAAAGTTATATTGAGTATTATGAGAAATCAAAAAACATATTATGTTATTTATGTAGTAAATTAAGACTAAAAAAGGAAAAAGTTGAGACAATTTGATTATGTTATGATAATGGTAATTCGAAGCAGTGAATGTTTATGCGTGTAAAAGTACATTTTGAAGGAAAGAAAAGAAGAAATCGATATCGACGTAAATAAAACGAAAATAGTTGGAGCGAATAAAGGAGAGGTGAGGGGAAGGATTAATGGAAGTGTAAAACAAAGGTAGTCGACTTCATATATAGTTAGGAGAGAAGGATGAAAAAAAAACAAAAAAAGTTCTATTAAATATTACAATATGTTATAAAAAAATAATATGATATAAAAGTTGTGATAAATTAAGGTTTTATACAAAGATGACATAAGTGAAAAATTCGTTAAATAAAAATGTACGTATGGTATTCAAATATAAAACAATTTAAGATAATTATATAATATATTTGCAATTAAATATTACGGTTATTAGAGATTAAAATGTTTTTTCCTATTATTAGATTATCTCGAGTAAAATAATTATTGTAGTTGGATATATTTTAATAATTTTGGTTACATAATGATACTTGAATATTATGATATTTACATGGTTAATATGTTAACTATCATTTGTCAATTACAGAAAATATAAACGTCATCTTAGAGTAAGCATTATGCAGCACACCTTACTTGGTGTGCGTACCTAGATATTAGAAAAATTAATTTCTGGTAAAAATTATTTTCGTTTTAAAGCTCTTTGGTTATGAAATTTGAAACAGATTTCATCAGTTCCATTTTCATATCAATAAATTTAATGAAAAATATATATATATTTATTTTATTAGACTAATCAAAAATAGGTATTTATCAAACACCCATACCTATAATTACCTAGTTTAACTTAAAAAAAGTAATGATGTTAATAATAACAAAAAAAACATAGTTTTTTGAATTGTATTTTATGAAACACTAACTATAAATATACAAATTTGTTATGTGATCTTTGGGGTCGTTTTAATTAATACCTTGAACTACCTATGAAACCTATTTGGTGTTTTGTCCCAAAAATGTTGGGTCGTTTTAAAAATCTTTGTAGAAAATAGTTATTTAAATTTAAATATTTTTTTATCAGTAATATTTTACAAAAAAAAATGCCAATTTATAAAAATATATTTAAAAAAATATATACGGACTAACGTTTGTTTATCATAATAATTCGAAAATATTTAATTTTTCCAAATCATTTTAGTAGTACAATTTTATTTTCGATAACGTTCCATTCTTTCAGGTTATTTTTTTAATTTGATTTAGTCTGTGCTTGGTTAGGTACTCACTAACATGTAATAAGTAGGTGCTAAGTAATTAAAACAATTAATTTATCTCAATAAATCATAAATACCTAAAAGAATTAAATAATTAAATGATATTTTATCAAGAAATTTAAATGTATAGCATTATTAAAAGTATATTATGTTAATTAAAAATGAATTTATAGTTTCTATTATTTAACATTAAGCACATAGAAACTTAAACTAAAAAATGATGTATCTATATATTATTATTAAAATAAATAATTATGCACGTACAATTTATTTTCGATTTTACACTCCTACAAAATGTACCTAACTATGACTTGCTTAATATAGTAATATGTTTTAATGGAACAACAACAATCTTGAATCGTTTATTTTTATGGGCATTAATGGTATTGGCTCATTGAATAATATCATAACATAATATTAGGTATAGTATTATACACACATCTTGCAGCCAATTGGTATCGCATCTTCAAAATGCGCACACGAGACGTCGTCGTCGTCGTGGCCGCTGTTAAGTCGATCGATAAACAACAAACACACACACGCACACTACGACAACGATTTGTGCAGAGCGCTTAGGAATTTAGCACTAGTAAAATCTGTTTTAGACTGACCCCAGCGCCCCCGCCTATTTGAGAGACTTCTGCTATAATATTATTTAACACAACTTTAAAATAATATTACATATTACTGCCTTTGTATATAGGTAAAGATAACTGTACTATAATATTTAACATCTTTATACTTATTAATGCAAACGATCTATGCTATAAAACCTCTAAAGGTTTAGCTATAGTCAATACTTTCTTAGGCGAATTATCGTCATGTTTTTAAAATAATTAATCGTAATTTGTAACTATGCAACGAAATTCTAGAACAATTTGTAAATTTCACTAATTAAAATAAATTTTATAATGATTTTTTATCTATCGATACCCATTTTTTATCAAAAGTTATAATTTGTATTTCATATATGATAAATAAATAATATGTATTAAAACTGTATGTAAGATTATATAATAATATGAAGGATAGAAATTATTATTAATATAACCAATAAATTGTACATTTTATATAAATTAAATGGATTTATTTTTATTAATTTTTTTCAATTTGGTGATTGACTCATCTTGTTTATCAGGACTGAAAGGGTTATTCTGGTTATCAACAAGATTATTAGTCATTTCAATTAAAAAATTTACATTATTTCAGTATTTAAGATTTTATTAAATTAGTAGACGAAGGGTATATTGGAAAGTTTATGTTTGTGTCTTAATAGTTAATTTGGTGTGTTGTCGGTATTTAAGGAGCATGTGTTTGACCGAGATGATTGTACTGTAAGCTATATGGGCATTGATTTGGATCTTTATTGGCCATATGTAAACATAGTGTCAACGTGTAAAGCAAATGTGTTTTATTTGAAGATGGTTAAATTTGACTATTACTTCATCTATTCTGGATATTATGATTGATTCGTGCCATAATACCTGTAGAATTGACTATTTGTCACATAAACTCTATTTTAGTAAATTACTTTATAAATTAAACCATTGTTTTTAATATTTATTTTGTATAGATAGTTGATTAACCAGAATATATATTATTTTATATACGAGTAATATTATTATGGTCGTTATTAGTAAATATATGAGAGAGCCTTATTAAGTTTTATATTAGATCGATGTATGATAAAATTAAAAATAGTATTACCATTTACTGATTATGTTATTAGTACATGTTGGTAATTAAAAATCCATTTTTCATTAATGTTCTCATATTATTGAAAATTTATTATTATTCATATTGATTTAAATTTAAATTGGCTAAATCAAATTCATGGTTTAAATTTCAAATACTAGTTAGCATACCCATGTAACCAAACAACTTGTAAATCATGTTAATCTTTATAATATACCATCATACACTAATAAAATAAAACAGTTGATTTTATTGTAACTAAATAATAATTTGATTATAAAAACCTAAATGAATTTAACGTTTAATTTTAGATAATACTCATTAAATTTTTGACAAGTGAATAATTACATAACTATAGCTTCGTATAGTTGGCTGTATACAAGTATTTTTTAATTTGATTGGACACTATCAGAAGCTTAAAAAAAAAAAATTATAATCTTGGATAAAATAACAATAATTAATTCAATATTGGACTATAGTGATTTCAAAACTTTAAAAGTTCGTATTTTTTAATATTCCAAGGCATAAAAATGTAAATGTGTACACAAAGTACAGTGTATAATAATTTATGTAATTTAATACTGCAGCGTCTATGTCAGTTCTGTGTTATCTTATGACATTATTTAAGTAACTATAGTTGAAAATATTATTTTATTATATTTTACGCTTAAGTTTAGGTTTAAGGATATTTTGCAGAAATATAATTCAGATATGATTAATGAAGATTAAATTAAAAGGATTATTATTTTTTAATTATAACTCAATCGTGATACAAAGAAAAGCTTACGATTAAATTGAAAAAAAAACACTTAGATTCACATATTTCATAAATGCTATAAGGATGTAGAAAGTGATATGATAGTGGCATAATGCCTATAATACGTCATATTAAGTATGAATAAAGTATAAATTATGTAATAAATTCGGATAAAGGGAGAGGATCCCGAGCACCTCAGGTCCCTCTCTGACTAAGTCACTATATTATTATGTATACATTACGAGTATACATCTAAGATTATTTTACATAGATTATAATTTATTACTGTTTATTATGATTTATTATGTAAAACGGTCTAATTATGTCAAATATATATATATTTTTTTAATATTATCGGAAATACTTTTATTTTCAATAAAAATATAATAAACTAGGTACATTAATAATATTATGATGTTTTAAGATTATATGAGACATTTATTATTTTTACAATGATGTATTGATGTATAGTTTTTTAATTCAGAGTAGAATTCATTTAAAATTGAATAAAAAATAGAATTTGAAATGTCCATTTTCCGATTTTTTTTTTGTGTCTTTTGATTATTTATGTATAAACATATAAAAAATATTTTTTTTTTAATAGTTACCAAAGAAGTATCAAAATATAAACACAAATATTCCAAACAAAAAAATTGTTTTTATTAGAAATGAATACTCGAAACATATTTAAAAAATATATATTTTTTTTAAGTACTTAAAAGTTAAAATACAACAAAATAACCAAATACTTTTTGGAAAAAAACAAGTATGATGATTTGTAACATTACTTTGAAATTTACAATATCTTCTACCAAAGTGAACAATGATTGGCGAGTAATTCAACACTCATAATCATTTTACACTAGCTACGAATTAAGTTGTGATCTATAAATTAAATCCCTACCTACCATATTATAGAATTATCTTGAAATGAGAAAACTCGATACTCAAAAATTGTTATTATTTTAATAACAGCTATTGATCAAAGAATATACTTTGCAGTTTGGATACAATAAGAATTAAAATAATTATTCTTAAATCATTTAAACTTATGTAATTTATGTTACATTTAATTCTACGTAGGTACTAGGTATAGATAATTATTATAACATTGAGATTTAAGAATGCATTATGCGTTTAGAGTCTTGAAGTGTATATAAATCGTTTATAGAACCTGTTTAATATCTAGCTAAAGCCTAAAACTAGTTTATCTTCATATTATTCATTTACACTTAAATTGGTTTTGAGATTGCTACTTGCAAATGTTTAAATACAATGATATGCATACATATAAATATATATAATATACTATATATACATTTATTTAACTATAAATCATGTAAATTACTTAATATTCTGTAACAATATTTAAGTGTATCATTACGATTAGATTTTATATCCGTATAACAAAATTGTTAATTTCTTCTACTGATGGGCATTATTTTACATAAGTAATAGTTTTATGACTGAAAAAAGTTTCCAGAAGATTGTTGTACTTTAAAAAAAGTATTAAACAAATTTTATCACCCCATAGAACTGATTAATGTCTATTATATTTGCGTTCTTAACTAGTTTATACAAAAGATCTTAGAAAAGCTTTTTGTCAATACACAAATTGATGTTAAATCTCAGTGGGTACCTACCACAAATTCGTCCATCGACATAGTGCTGATTTTTTTTTTTTAATTTAAATACCGGATTATTATTGTTTATGAGAATTTCTTGTGAATAATGTCGCAATGGTTGGTTCTGCGAATCGATTTTTTAAATACTAGATAATTTATTTTAAACGACTAAGTTCCTATTTCCCGTAATAACGTATTACTTACAATATTTATGTAGAATGTATTATTCATACTTAATTGTATAAAGTATTAAAGTAGAATGTATAATATTGTATAATATTGTATATTGATGATACTGACTGACGAAGAATAGAGATAAATATTTTTTTAAAGATTATAAGCGTTAAATAGAATATTATAATTCATCCATTTCAGAGAACGGAATCAAGGATTCTATTTAAACTAATTTTGATTGTCTCCTTGAAGTACGATGAATAATCTAAAAATTATTAATATCTCATATAGTTATCACATGCAATAAATCGTAGTCATATTATGTTAAGTGTACTTGTATTATAATTTATATACATTTTACAATTAAAAATTATACTCGAACATGTCGCCATCAAGTCCACATGAATTTGTAAATCATGTATATCACTTAATATATGCTTATTAATTATTATATTAAAACTTATAGTTTGTACGATTTAAATAATAACAAAAAAATATATGTGCTTATACAATTTTGATCTACTTAGACTTTTTAATAATTTGATATGGTCTTGAATAAAAATCTAACTTAACCTTTAGAGACCACTTAAAGTTAATATTAAAATTTTAGTAACTTTTAATTCCATTATTTTTTTTATATATATTAGGTACTTAATAATAGGTAACGCAATTATTTTGTTAAATTCAGTTTTAAATAATAGGCAATTGTCATATAATACACATTAAAGGGAATTGAAAATTATTTCTAATTGTATTATTTGAATAAACAAAATAAAATAATATTTTTTTCAAAATGATATAAAGTAACCTTTTATATCATTATATATTTTAAGCAGTTAAAATATTTCACCATTACAGTTATGCTAATATCTACGAGTATTTCAATTAAAATATTTAGATATAACCGATTGTCAATAGTTTGAACTGGATACAAGACTTTCCATAAGTTAAAATTTTTACGAATTCAAAATTTCACCTTTAAAATAACAATTTATTGCTACCTATCTAATAATTTTAGATTATAAATTATAGTTAAAAATAATTAGTCGTATAAAATTGAAACATACACCAATTGTTTAAACTAACCGACTTTGCTATTATATATATATATATTATATACTCGTATTTATATATTTTTTAAAAACATATAAAAAATCGACGATTTCAACTGTCGATATACATTTATAAATAAACTTGAAAATGACTTTCTTACATCTATAAATTAATTCTATTAGTTTAATATTATTATAATATTTTAAAATTCATAAATATACTTATAGATAATAAAAATAATTTTTTTCTCACTCATTCAATCTAAAAATTTCAAAATATTGGACATGTTCCCTAACAAAAGCTATACTAATACCTCCAGCAAACTGTCAGGTTTAACAGTAAAAAATTAGGTACGGTACGAATTTGGCGACGATACGTTGAACGGTGTGGAGTTGTATATGCTTGACAAAAAATCGGGACTTGTTTTTATAGTATAGATTAATAAACCATTAAATTGCAATATCATAAATTAAATTAATATTATTATTTTTATTATTATTTATTACTATCTAATTGACATATTTTATATTAACCTGTTTAACTTGATGTTATATGAGCCTATATTGTATTGTTTTAGATTCTGAGTAGAGAGATTAGTGTTAGATTTCGAGTAGAGTGAGAAATGTATTGGTATAACAATGTGCCTATCATCACATTTTAGAGCAGTAAAAATAATTCAATTATTTGCTTTGCGGGACTACGGTTTTCGGTAACAAATTTAATCTGTTTGGTTCATTGGGATTTGGTATGTTATATAATTTTAAATGTCTACCAAATATTTATGATAGGATTTTTTAAGCATGATATAATTTTCAAAATATTTTTATTTTATTGAAATTTGAAGTTTAGATGTTGAAAAATTGCCTAAATCACGCAAATTCGCAAATTATTTTGCAATTAAAAATTCGTAAAACTTAATTATCCCTCCGTTATACCCGTTATACGTTTTCCTTTTATGGCAATTTAAAAATATCAAAATTCTATAAGACATATTCATAATTTTTAGTTAAATTATGTAAAATATTTAAATAAAATTTAATACTCAGTTATATTTCTTAGGTACCTACTTATTCAAATCATCTATATAATATTAAGTATGTAGGTAGGTGGTATTATAAATTGTTTTCATGATAACTATCTAACTATCTACCCTAACCTACGATGGATATATGATTACAATAAATAACTAGGTATTAAAAGTTTTAGTAAAAAAATAAATACCTATTCTTAAGTATAATAATTATATTATTACAATATATTAGGTAATAATTAATGTTTTTTATTCTTTCAAATGGCAACATATATTTGTAATACCTATACCGTATACCTACCTACCGAAAGAGAATAGTATTCGAAGGTCTTTAATGCATAAAAATCAAAACTTTAAATACTTATAAATTGTAATAGTTACAATATAGAAGGTACCTACTCGTCCATAATTTCAATTTCAATTGTTTATACATCCAAATATTCTAAAAATTAATCCGCATCAGAAAAACAATTAAAATATAGGTACATTAAGATATTATCTTTACAATTTTTTTTTTATACAAATTTGTTAAAAAATAATATAAAATATAATATTTAGAATAATATTATTTTTAACTACCTACTAACAATATTATTTAAATTATATATATATATATATATATATATATAAACGTTAGTACCTAGTAGGTATTTCAGGTATTTGAAACAATACATTTATTATGCTAGATAATGGATCCATCTGGTATATAGGTACTTAAATTGTTTCTTAATGATTTATTGTCTTATTCAAATGTACTACACCTATTTAATAAATGTATAGTGACTTATTCAATGAAATAACTAAATTTAAGAAATTGAAACTTATTATCAAAGTATAAACTTGGTGTTATTAATTATTTACAATAGGTATATTTGTAGCTTGTAGACACAATCCTCGGTAGTATAGTGGTAAGTATCCCCGCCTGTCACGCGGGAGACCGGGGTTCGATTCCCCGCCGGGGAGGAAAACTTTTTGATATTTTTTCTTAACCTTTAATAATAATTAATAATAATATTATTACTAGGTAATTACATTTTAATAAATAATAATACATAATATTACTATACTTTATTATTTAGATGTATTAAACAATATAACATTTAAGCAGAAATAAACGAATAATAATATAAAATGTGGTTATACCTAATAATTTTAATATTATTAATATTTAATGGAAAATAAACCACTCAAAATTAATAACTGATTCAAATTATATTATCTAGAGTTTACATTCTAAATTTCATTAAATCGTCAAAAATAAAATAAAATCAGTGGGGAATTTTTTAAGTGCATATGAAAGGAATATTTTTGTTAACTGAAATGACAAAACAAGACATCATATTATAGAAAATGATATCTATTCATAATGTGTGAGTTAATAATAATAAATACTATATAGCATTATGGGTTGAAAAACAATGCTAAAAAATACTCTCCCAGAATACCAATGAATCTATTGATATATATTTTTTATTGGAATCGATTCAATAGTTTTTTAATATAAAATGAGAACTAAGATGGAAAGATTTTCGTTTATATATTTTTAGATTATTTCTGCAGTTTATTAAATTATTTTGATGATACAGTTCGTTCGCAAACATACAACTTATTTAACTCTGAGATACGTTGTTATGATAAAATGTTTATTAAGTTTAAGTTGTTATAATTTTTTGCTCTGCAATTGAATATGTTTGACTAAGTAAATAATAATTACAGGGTACATGTGTACACAATTTTAACGCGTAGGCATGTAAAATTAAGTACTAATTTATGAGTGAAATAAATTTGTTTACTAAAAATATGTAAAAAAATATCTTTTTACTGAAGCTGAAATCCATCCTTCTTGTATTATTAAATAAAACATTGAATGGGTTTTTTTTTTTTTAATAGTATATTATATACTTAAGGCACTTATAGTTTTAATATTTTTAATGTAGTGGTTAGGTACACTGTATAATTTATTTTACGTGAACGTGATTATAAATAGTTTTATTTTTTAAGACAATAAAAACTTTATTATACAATATTATCTAATCAGGTTAAATGGAGTTGTGTAGTTAAAGTCCGATAATAATTAAGTTATCAGTTATTTATTGGAATATAAACGTCAAACAGAAGTTACGGCAAAGTAAAGAAATGTAATATAGTTAATAACTTATAAGATAAATAACTACGGTAGAAGAATAAATAAGGACAAACGTTACACAAATACAGGTGTAGAGACCCAGAGCAAGTGGTAAAATAGGTATTTATGACTGTACAAAGTGGTGTGACTATTGGAATATAATGATTCATTCGGTGGTTATAATTTATAATTTATAGTCGAAACTACAGATTTTTTTTGCAATTAGCATTAAAAAAAATTAAAAAACGCACATTACACACTGCATATGCACCGATCTATAGACTAAGTAATAAAATATAATAAACATAATATAAAGTATTGGATCCCGAATAGTAAAACTCGGTTTGGTTAGAATTTTTATTACTTATATAGAGCTATATGATGCGTTAATTTTTTTTTATTTGAAATATTTATGTACTCAAGAACAGCGATTTATTGAATTTTGTATTGATGTTTTTATTTATGTATTTGGTGCCTTTTTATATCGATTTTTGGCGCTCAACGAGTTGGTCCACGGGACCTATTTCTCCATTTCTCCTACTCATCGTCCACACTGATTGCTATATGCAAAAAATACGCCTTTAAAATACGATATGAATGAATAATTTCAAAAGAAATTGACTTGGAAACGTGATATGACGTAAGTATATTGCTCACGTTTTCGTCGGAAAGACGTCATTTCCTTGAGGTGCACGTGACACTGTATATGTGTTATAAATTGTACAACGCATAGATACCACGAGTGTACATTGGGTTTTGACTTTTCAAGCTTGTTCAAACTCAATTGAATGCAGTGTTGTTATTATTATTTTTTTGTAGACCTACCTTCCATATTTTCTTTTGATGGTTTCGCCCTCGGGACATTTCTAAGTCAAGACGAAACTATAAGTAAATTACTGTGTTGAAATGTTTTTACCTCACCACCTACCTAAATTGAGGCACTGAATCAAGTTTTATTATTTTTTAAATTTAAATAGGTAACTATAAGCGAATATATCAAAAGAAATCTTTCCAATCCTATAATTAGAACCGCACTTCTTTCGTTATCAGCTGCTGTTAAAATACGTTTTACATACATTATACAAGAAAATATTATAGAATATTAAAAACTACATGATAAATACACGATAAATACATGACTAATTAACAGTGAAAGTTAAAAACCTACTTTAAATGCTTTTAAGACTTTAAGTTTTCATTTTTAAGTTATAATTAATTACCCTGCACACATTTGAAATTCAATTGTAAAATGTCTATTAAAACATTCAAACAATTATTTTTATTTTTAATATTAAATTTAAAAATCATAATATAATAATGTAAAGTAAATAGTAAAAAATGGTGGTCAAGAGGGTGACGCTGTTCCGTACTGTAGGTATCGAGTAGACCTCGGGCATAGAGTAGGTCATTATAATGGGTATGTTAAATTTGAATGCAATGGCCAATGATAGATTAGGTTAAGTTAGGTTATTTTATACGAAAAATGATTCTGAACGGAGAAGGTTTGTTAGCCTAGGATATATTTTCCACTGGGTGGTTTATGTTTTAATAACCTAAAATTTAATCATGTACAGAAAATACCAATATTTAAACAACTGGTGTATGTTGCAAGTTTTTACGATTAGTAGTTTTTAATAAACAACTAAAATTATTTGATAGTTAATAGTTATTTTACACGTAAATCTTTGATTTGATAAAAATTTATACTCAAAATAATTTTTTTTTAACTGGCCAACGCACAACTTCTTTTATAATTATTATAAGATAACCTTAAAGAAAATTTTGAATTCTTAGCTAGGTACTTATACAAATGCCGAGGTTCGTCAGGAATTCATCTATAATTTTTATAATAATAATTTATTATTATAATATAATAATTAATAAGTAATAACGCGTTTCTAATTTGAAAACTAGAAATTTAATTGCATGTTTTATTGTACCTAGTTCACCCTGGAATATTGTAATTGAGGTTAACATAATAGCATTTATGATAATATGTTTGTTTTGCACGAAAAAAAAAGTAAGACTAATATATGACCATTCACAGGATACTCGTTACTTCAAGGTGTGCGCATTGAGAAAGAGGCTGAATCGGATGGCAGGCACAATAGAATATTCACATAAAATTAATGATTACTATTGAATACAATAAATCCTATAAAATATGTAATATTTTTGTCTTCAGAAATAAAACAGGCATGTGACTCGTATTATATCACATATCAAAGCAAAATCCACCAGATTTCAACTTAGCGCCGTTAGCGGTCATCATCAAAATAATATATGAATTCGATCCCCACCCGTGGAGTATTAATTGTGCCCAGAGCTATTCTGCGTTCCTTCCGACAACTAGTCGCAGGTGTATGACTTATGTATTTTATATACCTAACACGCATATTATACATATCTGCTATTATAGCTTTTTTCGGCTTCAGTTAAACATTTTTATTTCAAATAGATATAAAAATATGACGCAAATAATTAATAGTAACAATAATAATAAAAATATGTACATTTAAAATAAGTGGATAATAATATTTAAAGAATTATACCTCACCGTTATAAAAATTGTATTCGTTATCGTCGCAAAAAAAAAAAAGCACAATACGACAATATTTACATTTTACAATAAATTACATATAACCCCAAAAAACTAATGCAATATATAACTGTTTAGTGTATTAGTGTATAGGTACGTAGTTAATTACAATATTATAATATTTTACATTATAAATTGTCAAATTATACAATTATATAATTATATAATTGCATGTGTTGGTACCATTTTTAACATAAAATGTCAAGTATGCTCTTAAATCTTCATAAATGCTTTGCATTTTTATGTAATTACATGATATGTCTGTTGTTGTTTGAGATGCGTAAAAAACTAATTAATTTTTTTAAAGTGATTTATTTTAGTATTCCTTCTAAAATGACGTATAATAACATGTGTACTACAGTTATGTCGTTTTATCTTATATCGTGACTTACTTCATACCTTCATAGCACTTTTAAAATAATATTATGTTCTTATAATCTAATGTATTCGTAATTACTCGTTTTAGTATAATTAATAGTATTATTAAATCAATTTTATAGATAATTGAATTAAATAACATTTCCTTTTCCTTATTAATTATAGATTCAACAAGTTCTACTGGATAAGCTTTAAGTCTTATATTACATCATAACTATTATGGTCTATTTATCTTCTATCTGTGCGTATAAAATATTTTAAGACATTATCGATGTATAATCTCATATACAGTCGGTACCTACTTAAAAGTTTCTTTGGGGATCCTCGAACATTATTTTTGATTCAGACACAACACCGATAATCTCATGTATAAATAATAATTATTATACCAAATACTTTAAAATTATTATTGTCCCTCTGGCAAAACAACGGAATATAGATAATTTTTTTAACAGACTATCGTAGTGCTAAAATGAAATTTCAAATCACTTCCCACGCAAGATTACTATTTAGATAACTAAAAAACAAGTATAAATATTGAATTAGTAAGCATAAAAGATAATTATAATGATTAAATTTGTAAAATCAACAAGCATAATAAATAGATATACTGTTGTTCATTCGCTAATCGATTTTCATATATCATTATATAAATTAATTAATTTTTAAACGTATTAAATTGATGTAACTAGTAGAAAAAAAGGATCGAATACTTTGAAAGTGTTACAGCTATAGAATATCCGTTTCTTTTGATTTAGAGACATAAAAATGAGCATATACGAATATATCACGTATATTTATTTTATACCTATCTCGGTGTTATCCAATATCTGATGACTTTTGATATGGCATACGAGTACACCATATTATTATAATATATTCATTATACTCTATGGATTAGTTATTATTACAGCTAAAAACGATTTAATGTTTCGAATGATGTTTAATCTTTCTCAGTTATTAATTTTCAGTTCATCGTAGTCGATATTTTCGTTACTTATCTATCGAGAATATTATAGATTCAGTTTTCTATGAAATCAACAGGATACAACCATTAGGAACAAATATTATAATTTGACAGCGAACAGGATCATTCTTTGCAATTATTTGTAAGCGCAATCCAGTTTCTACGGTGTCATAGTTCTCACTTAATCAGCGGTTCTCAACCTTTTATCATTCACGTACCCCTAGACCCCTCTCATCACTATTTTACATACTCCAAATATCAATTTAGAATATAAATAAACGAAAAATAATTTTTTCGCGTACCCATTGAGATCATGTCACGTATCCCTAGGGGTACGCGTACCCGAGGTTGGGAACCGCTGCACTAAATGAATATACGTTGGTCATTATCCCATTCGACAACAAAAAACATATATATATATTTAACATTAATAAATGTTGTATAACGTATATAGTGCTATTAATAATCTTACTCGTATTTTATAAAATTCAGTGTATTCGCAACATAAAGGTTTCGAATAAGAAATGATTGCAATTTAATTATTAATTTGATGTCTTCAAAGTATTATTATGCTTTTGATAATATTTCAAACTCGTAAATACACCTACATTATATAATATCTTTATAAATAATAATCAATTATGATAATGTATAATTTTATATTTAACTCAAGAAATAATAGCTAATTTCGTTTAATTTTCTAATTTATACCATAAAAAGTTAAAACCATGTATAATATACGATTTAACTAAAGAATTATGCCATGAAAACTGTTTCCTCAGTCCTCACATTATATCTTATCTCTCAAAAAAATAATTCTAAAATACAATTTAATTTTCATAAATATTTTCAACACTACAAAAACACTTAAATTTATGAATTACTATATGATGTATAGCTACTAATATACAATAAAAAAATTTATGTTAATTTATTTTTTTTAAATTAATTTTAATTATGCTTATTTTTAGATTTTTGACATTTTCTATTAATAATTCAAATTTATAGTATACACTATACAGAGTAAACTATAAAAGTATTAGGTACTTTGTTATAGTTTTGTTAGTATTTCATATTGTATAATATATAAATATATATATGGTGAGTTCAAAAGTTTGAATTCCCCGTGATTAATTTAAAGTGTGTTCAAGTAAGTTTGTTTGAAAAATATTATACGAACCCTCCATGAAAAGCTCTTATTAGTTATTACTTGTTACTGTATATATACGTATACATAAATTAAGAAAGCTCCGCCACATCGTAATCAATTAATTAACTGTCTGTTTTGTTTATTTATTAAATTTATGACCATATTGTTATCTTCATTGTGTATGTTAATAATAATAATTTTTATTATTATATTACACAATAAATTTTCGTTTGGTGTGCTATTTAAAAACGGCTTTTTATAATTTTAATAATGAATAAATGTATAGTTGAATAGGAACGGTTCAAACAATCGAAATGGTCCTGGACCGCTTCCAACACATAACTTCCAAAGAATTAATCTTTCAAACGTCTTTCTACTAAGAACTATAGAATTGAATTCGTGAATTTTTCACAAAGATATAACCTAGCCAAGTATTACATATTTCAATATTTGACGTTGCGTCACGTGCACGGTGTACCCAACATTATACTATATGACCATTCTTGCGTATGATTGTATACTATAATATATACCCAGTGTGGATTTGTGTATTATTTCCAAACCATAAAGAACTTTTGCTAATATATAGCCTTTAAGTATTTTCTAGTCTACGGAGTTGGCAATTTGACTAATAATTACTTGATAATAAAAAACTTATGGTTAACCGTTTACTAAATTAACCTGTGCACAGTTTATTTAAAAAAGATTCTAAGGTATCAGCGTTATGCCCACGCAGATACATTATTTGTTTTTGATTTACGTGCTTGTCATTGGTATAAAAAAATCTGTTATTTAATGTCGAATAATATTACTTCTTTCGTTCAATATGTATAATTGAACTGAGGTTTAACTATACGTATATAAGTTTGCACAATATTTTGAGTAAATACTTGATTTACAGTGTATCTCGTGAAATCGATTTTTGATAATAATGATAATAATGAAATACAGTGTCAGAAATTTGAAAATTTTCAATTATTTTAAGTTTAGATCTCATTGCAACACAATATTGAGATAAAATTATATTACAGGGAAATTTAAACAGAATAACCAAACCAAACATAGATATTCATAATAAATATTAAAATATTAATCGTAAAAAAGAATATAAAATACCAAAACATAATGACACAATTACATTTATAACCTTATAGGTAAAGTTATATAGCCATTTCTAACAAAAATATTTAGTTTATTAGTATTATCTTAAAATGTCATTATAAATATATTAAAAATAATGATATTAAATGAAAGAAGATAAATATTAATAATTGAGTAGTGCTTTCTATCATAACACCAAAATGAAATACATCATACAATTTATTTAGTTATATCACACTAAAAAGAAAAATCCATTTTTTTCGGCGATATCATATTATACTATAATGCGAAGATATCTGCTTTTCCATTTCTTCTCTCAAGAAAGGAAATTTTCGAGATAGGTACTGTGAAGTCCCTGAAATGTGTATATTTTTAACGAATTTTTTATTTTTTATAGTCAATAACTAGGTATAGATACTCAATTATAACACCGAATGTTTTATATCATTATTATTTGGTGAACGAATGAACAATATGTAAAACGATCATCGATCGGATTCATCGTACTTATATATATATATATAAGGATATTGTATAATAACATATAATAAATTTAATGTATCTGGTATACACTTTTTCTTCTTCTTCTTTTCTTTTTTTTTTTTTTTTATCAAAATGTTTAAATCGTTACGGGTCATTGGGCACACAAAATGCAGGTAAATCAGTAAATGTATTATAATCGAAGTGGCTTTTATGTGTAATAAAAATACCTTTTACACGGTGTCTGAAACCACTCGAAAATTCACTGGACCATTATGTAACTCTTATTGTACTATTTGTGTCGAATGTATATAAGGTGCATTACACAATAATAATATCGAGTTCAAAAACACGTAGGTACGGTATTGAACACAGTTTTTGGTTAAATACGTAGTATTATTATATTTTTCTTTTCATTTTTATTTCGTTTGTTGGCCTCTAAACTCAAAAGACTAAGCCAAATGTTTCGATATTATTGTCACAAACAATGGAAATTTATCTCCTGCCACGTGCTCCGAGAATAATAGCTAAACATTTTTTGGCTTATAAATTTAAAGCCTTTAATTAAACCTAATTTAAAATTAATAAAATGTATAATGTTTTTTATATACTTACTATTACTAATTACAGGTAATTATTTATATTTTTTTTTTATTTATTAAATATTTAAAACTATAACTATAACAAATAGACATTTTTAATTTAAATTTTAACAATAAACAATAATTTATTTTGTGAAGCTGTGTATTTTTTTAAATTCCAATCAATAATATAAAATATAATCGGTAATCAGACGTAACTACATCATTCACGTTTTCATAGTCATAAAATCAAGAGCTTATTATTACAAAGTAAATAAGCAATGTTTTAAAATATTAGACATGTAGCCGTATAGGTCTTAGTTATCGAAATCGTTCTTTGTAACAAATTAAATATTAGCACATAAAAGCATAAAACACCTTACTACTTTAGTCACCACCTATAGAATTGTTATAAATTATTATATATTTACATAATATTAATATTATTATGTCCAGCTTTCATCACGATTCACGATCGTTTTGCTTCCATTTATCTATTTTCCGTAAATATAATTGTAATATTATTCACTATTCGGTTGGTTGAACAAAACATGTAAAATAGCATTACCTATTTTATATCGCAGAAATGACAGAGACGGGTTATTTTTGTTAATGGATTCCGATAATAATGTATAACTGATTTACATAAGAATCTCGCCCATTCGCCAGTGCGATTATTAACTAAAAGTGTTTTATTGATTTCGGTGGCCACGTCGGCCTGAAATGATAATATATTATAGCTTTCATCCGTGAATATTAATTACTGGTCTATTATAAATCGTACTTTGGTATATAATGGCACCCGTTTGTTTAACGAGTTCGATATATCTACTCAAAAGGATCTCTCTCCTACTGGGCAACTACAGAAGCCTTCTCTCCCATCTTACAAAACCGCAGGAGGTGTAATATAAATTATAATACAATATATGTACACCATATTTTATAGTCTAACACTAAAATATATTTAGATGTATGTAACTCCTCACTGAATTCAACACGGAATATTCTCTTATAATATTTCTTTGAAAGCAAAGTTATATTATTCAATTATATTTTACATACATCATAATTTTCTATACAAAATGAATTTCTTCAATATACCTACATCAATGGATGCATATGAATATGATAATAGTATTACACATCATAATGTTATGTTGTATAAACATGAAAAATAAATGATTTTTATTTTTATAATAAGTAATTAGCTTGATAAATAATAGTATCATAATATGTACTGAATAATTCCTTTAAAATAATTATTATAATTTAAGAGCATTGTTACAAAAAAATTGACTTATCATAAACATACTCGACACTCGTATATTAGAAAAATGAATATATTGCGTCTAATTTAGATATTGTATATTATTCTTACTCCCTAAGTGGTTTCATAATCTTAAAAGAAATGTAAAACGTTAGGATTTCATGCAATTGGTACCTTTAATTTTCCGAAAAAAATTTTTTTATGATACTTATTTATCGTCTAAAAAGTCATCCTTATATACTACATTACTTATAATAATCAAGGTTTGATAAAAAAAAAAAAAAAAAGTAATAACACACATCATTTTATAGTAATAATAAATTATTTACTTGCACGCACTATACCGATGTGGTTTTCATGAGGACCTAGACTGTTTTGTTTTTAATTTTAAAATTACCATTTAAACTCTTTGAATTGAATGAAATGAAATACTTTAGTTTTCACTGTTGAGAAAATAAACGGGTTTAATACAATATGATAAATGACCGATGGTAACGCGATCGGAAACGGAGACGTTTCTTCATATATTAATATACGATGGTTCTGTCCATAGTATACGTAGAAACAAAAATATTATACAATTATAATATTTAAATGTCACTATAGTATTTCCATTATTTTATAATAACGTTTTTGGAAATTATATAAAAATTTAAAATAAGTTATATAAAAAGAAAACATTTTTAACCTATTTTAAATTTAAAGCACGTACTACTATAGTTTTCAATATAAATTTTTAAACTTAATTTTTTCAACATAATTTTGGCAATTTGGTAATGACTAAATAATAACTCTTCCATAGGTCAATAGTTTTAATATAATAAATACGTAAAATATACTAGGTATTAAATATTTAATATATAGAATATAGATGGAATTTATTTAAAATAATCAACTTGTTAAACGTACATTGTGATTCACTAAACATGCTCATTGCTCATCCTATCTTATCTTTTAGAGATAATCGCCTTGCATTTTTTGGTGATATAAATTCATAGTTTTATAAACTATAACTACCTATATGTTTAATTATGATTTCTGAATTTTCAATATGTATAACTTATTTTAAGATCATATTTTCAGATACTTGTTGAACCACTATTTTTAAGTATACATAAAGACAACATTTTAAGATATATATTATATACATATATATATATATTTTTTTTTTTGTGTAATATAAGAAGGTTCGATGAATGAGTCGGACATATACGTTTTTAGTTATTAAACTTTATATATTAAAGATTATAGGTAGTCCTTAATTAAAGGTTTAATATAAATATATAGAATATTTGTAATGATTAGTCTTGTTTCTACTTATTATATAAATAGACCAATTATTACAAATAACATTATAACATTATGTTAAATAAATAATCAACGACTGTAATTTTTAAAATCATCATACTATCCTTATTTCACATTATCATAGAGTATAGTATGTAATATTATACTCAATCATAGTTAAAGTTGTTCAATAACTCAGAAACGACTTATAATAATTTATATTTATTTATTCATAAAAATTTCAAAAACAAAAAAAAACATTTCTTTAAAAATGTACAATAAAAAAATACGGTTATTATTTTTAAAAAAATTGTACTACCTACCATAACAATTTTTAAATTTCATTTAAGCAAATTATTATGTAAACATAATATTATATTGTATAAGTATATGTATATAAGTTTATATCATAGTCCTTAAGTATACTTAAGAATTTCAAAAGTCAAAATTTATTTGAATAAATTCATTATTAAAGTTGAAAACTGGAAGTAAGCATCCTAGACGTATAAACTTGTATATAGTATGTTTTGCAATTAAGTGTGTTTATTAATAATAAAAAATAGTCACTTGTCAAGTTAAAAAGTTAAAATCTTCTTCAAACGTTTCAACTTATTAATGCTTGACCTTGAATAATATTATAATTTATAAGTTTATAACCAATTTATGTTATAATATAATGTATATTATACACGTAATTACTTATTATATTATGAGCTGTCTTTGCAGAGATTGTTTTCAGGTATATCGTATACATGACGCTATGACAGTCATGAATACTTATTTAAAAAAAATATCGATCTCTACAATTTTACCTATATGACGTAGGAATTCAATAGAATACTTTTTAACGAACGCTTAATAATATTTAAATCTTAAGTGAGTATATATATATAAAAAAAAAAAAAAAAAAAAAATTAAAATGTACAAATCGAGAGACGCGTTGCTTGATTAATCCGATTATGAATACATGATATACGTATCATGTTATTTCGAACACCTATTTCGGTGTAATGATTGTAAAATGCATCAATATTAAACGCAGTGTCATCATCGTCGAGTGATAGAGACGAAGCTATATAATTTTACAATAATTAAGTGCAAGCAACTACGTGCTACATCAAATAAAACGATAAATGGAGTTTTAGTTTCGTCACTCGTTTTTTATGCACTATGCACACACTACCCATACAATATTTGTGGTTTCTTTGTGTTTTGTTATGAAATATTGTTTATATACCTAGCTACTTTTAGAAGATAATTTAAAGCGAACGCGCTCAATATTCGCGTTCGGGTTTTATAATATCAGTTCATTAGTTTTATTATTATTTTTGGTCCGGTTTTAATTAACGTAATTTGGCGTGCACGCGTCGTCGACTTTAATTAAACCGTAAAATCTGCCGGCGGTCACGGAGTCAGATGTCGTGGTCGGTGTACATCTACCTACAATATTATATTATTGTAATAATACAGCAGGTACGGTAGATACACGCGCGACGATGTGCGTGCTGTGCACACTCTAAATATACGCGTATACGGACGGCGCCAACAATTAAATAATTCAACATGCTTGTAGGTATATTATGCGTATAACGCATTATATATAGAATCACTATATATAAATGTATTATAATAGGTGTATTATATGCATCGATGCTCGCGTGCATAGTGCTCCTTAGACTTAACCAGTCAAAGATATTATTTTAACAGTATATTATATTGGTTTTGGTAAACATTGATAGTTGGATATTATAATGACGGTCTGGTCAGTAGCGTCTGGCCGCATACACGTAATAATAATAATATATTGACGTAAATATATTGCCGTGTACCTACAGGTGTCTCGCAATAATTATGTGTGTGTGTTTTATTTTGTTATTTGTTTTAGATGCTGAGTGGACTGTGAGTGGAGTGGAAAGTGTTAGGAATGTTATCCATCGCATAGTATACCTGTAGACGGCAATTTAATCGGAAGAATGTGCGCCGTAGAGATTAAATGGAAGCAAAGGTACTATTTATTTTAAAAGCACTAAACCTAGTAATTACGGTATAAATGTATAATTTATAATTGTGCAGTCTGAAAACGATTATGGAGGTAAGAACGAACTATTGTTAAGTATAATATTATAATATATAGGTAGCTACGAGCTGCTATTATATTAGTAAAACATCCGATTATTCAAATAGAACATAGTAAACAACATTATAATAAATATTATACATTATTGTGTTACAAATTTATAACTTTTATATCGGTTGAATATAGACAATAGGTAATGTGTTTAGTTTACTGGTAAAATAATTAACACGAGACTATTAAACGAGTTCATTTTTAAGGTATTTCCAGGTTGTGCACTCATGCATAGTATACCATTTAAAATGCAATTTACTATTTATTTTATTATATTATAACAATGGAATGAAAATTAAATTAAAATGCTAATATTAACACTGCAGTACCATACTAATACTACCAAACTAAATACATATTATGATTTATAAGCGTTTTTAAGTAGGCACCTAGGTAATTGAAGTGTAAATAAAATTAATTAAAAACCGATATCTCTGTTGATGAACATGGAATTACAGTAAAACTTTTTAATCCTTTTTGAACCAACGAAGCGATTATTCAAATATTTAAATGACTTAAGCAAAGTTTTATTAAAATGAATAGCTCTGCAGTATCTCATTGTGTTTGGCACGCATGTTTTTATTAGAAAATCAAAGAAGTATTAAGTACCACGGTACCTATAATATTTACTCACCTATTCAGTTATATTTTGTTATAAGCACACCTACTTTTACTTTGTAATCATGATCAGTATAAATATGATATTATTTGGTTAGGTATTTTTAGGAAATAATATCATCGAATATTGTTATAGCCTTACAAAATTAGTAAGGAGCATAATAATTTGGGTATTGCATACAAATTACCGTTGATCAGCAATGATTAAATTTTTTTTTATATATATGTATATACAAAATTATTAATTATACATAGAGTAATATGCATTTTATAATCCAAATAAATACAAAACGCCAATATTCTCATCAGTTGCATATTGTTAATATTATTATAATCACACAAATATTTATTTAAAATATACTGAAATAGTATGAACTATGATAAGTACTAATAATAAATATTTATATTTTTTTAACAAAATATGTGTTACTAATCACATATGACATATTATTAATAAATTTGTATGTTTAGTGGACTTTTTGTTTTTAGTAAATTAGTTTGTTCTCAATTTTTCGTTGAAATATATACTTATACTTTTTAAGTATTCTTTTTGTTTGCCTCAATGCAACTCGCTTCCCAGGGAACATTTTCAGTTATCATTATCTATAATCTTGTAAAATTTTAATTAATATATCGTTTTAAGATTTTAATTTAATAGTAATATAAATTTACTATTATAATTAATTATTTTAAACACTAAAATAGTGAAAACTATATAAAAAATGATGGATGAGCCTTTATTCTTACTTTCTGGCGAGCTCCTGCATTTGTGGACGTACTTGTGTGATCTTGATTTAAATAGGAGCTTCTTAACTGGTTGTTCATAGACTCTTAAAGGTAATCCACAGGTGCTTACTCGAGAGACCATAGAGTGGTTTTGATTTATATTTTTTTCATTTTATTTCACAAAAATATATATACATATATATATATATTTTTTTTTTTTGATTTAGTTCATATTATTTGATATCTCGGTATATGAACTGTTGTAATTAAAATTTAATTTTATAATTATTCCTTAATTATTATTTTTTTTTAATTTATTTTTTATAACATATATTTTTTATTTAATTTCTTTACCTATTCAAAAGCAAAGGCATGTGCATATTATCCTTTTTTCTTGAACTGAAACGCTGTAATTAATATTTAATATTAATTATTGATTTGGGATCAAAATAAATATCACACCAAGATTTTTAATCCAATTTGGTGTACTTTAGTGTATTTGCATTGACATTCAAAACCTGTATCCAAAGCAACAACATTTTTGATTCCAATCAACATTATATATATGAATTTCTTCATATTTATTAGTGTGATTTTTTTTTTTTTTTTTTTTTTGAGGAGGGTAAGTATTATGGTTTAATTACCGTAATCAAGTACTATGAGTTCATGGTAATTTATTCTTAGCATATTAGACGAGTTCACATGGACCAGAAAAGGTAAGAGCACTTTATCTGATAACTGTGTAATATAAAAATAACGCAACACAAAAAATATGCTTTAAAATATATTATATTTTATGATAACATTACTTATCTATTGTATCAAGTACCTATAAAATATAATATATAATTGAATAGTGACCCAAAACGCTAAAAGCTGTTTTTAAACTGACTACCGAGCACAATTAACTGTATCGTTTTTTGAATTTATTAAGCCACGCACGACGTTTTAACTTAAAATTATGCTAACGCTTGTCTTGTGTGTGTAGAGAATTACTAGGTACATTTAAGTATTATTGAATATTTGATTCTTAATAACTGCTATCATAGTATAAGATTAAAACCTACTGTATAATAATAACACTTTGAACACCACTGTTCATTAGACTTACAGATGAAAAACCGAATACGCGACCGGAGGCCTTATATTTAAAATACAACTATATATTATGCGCACATGAAATCTACGTCATGCCGAGGTACAATCGTACAGCAGAATTTAGAAAATATGTTTTTAATTTCCTGTTTTGTATAACAACCACAACGTTTATAGCTAAATATATATAATATTATTATAATGAAACAGTAATTTATTTATTTATTATCTTATACGATTAGAAACCAATAGAAGGACGAGTTTAAATTAGATACGTTCATACCTTAATGTTTTTTTTGCGGAAAAATTCCAAGAACAAAATCAATTTTTATGGAAGTAATAAAACTGCAAAGTACTGTGCAAGCTGTAGACAGAAAAACTCAATTTTTTCACATAAAATAAACTCGATAATTTGTACATGACGTACTTAATAAGTATATAAAACTTGTTATTTTCTGCAACAGTTTAGATAATTGACGATAAAAATATATTTTAGTAACGTATAATAAAATAAAAACATATTTAGCATTTATATATTATTAAAATAAAAGACCAAATTAACATTTAGAACGATTAATTGAGTTTATTTTGGAAACAAATATCATTGCTAGTTCTATTGCAACTGTTTTATCATTAAAAGTAGACACAAAATTTCCTAATAAATATTATGATCAAATGATAATCAAAATGTTGTTTAAAACTTTATCGGGAATGAATTAAAAATAATAAAAACTTAAAGCTTGTCTTTACTCTTTATATTGAACACCTAAAGTCTCGGGAATAAGCTGTAGACTGTGTCCTGACTCTTGTGTGAACGGTTATAAATATTATAACATAGGTAATCAATGGTAGTACGCGAATCGTCTACATCCAAGGAATAGAATAAGCCTATTAAAATATTAACGCCTTTCGATTAAACTACTAAATTCCCTACTGCAATAGTAAACATTTGACTACATATTTAATATTACTAAACACACGATTTTAATGCATTATTAATATTATAAATCATTAGACATAAGTTCGACGCTCATATATCTTCTGTTAGATCAATCGACAGAGCTTTGACCGCTTTCGGATACGACACCAATGAGACGTCCACGCTTAAATATTAATATCAGTTTTATTATGGGGTGTATCTACACACATATCGAACGAGACGTGATAGTCCGTGACTGTGACGACTAACGAGATACCCGTCTTAAGGTTGTTTGTCATCACGTTGTTCTTTTTATGAGTAATCATTATAAATGTATATGAATTCAAACATAAATTAACTGTAATTTAGTATATTATATTTTTTTATTTTTTGCACTATTTGGGTTAAAAAAAATTGATCTTTATACATATTATACTAGCTAAAATTGTCTAACCATTATTATTATTAAATTATAATTTTTATTATTAACTGATAAGTTAATAAAAATCTTGTTTATTGAGAATATATGAATACGAGCACATAACATCATAAACATAAAGTAAGTGATATCACAACATTCCAACTACAGAATCTGTCATAAACTTTTTTTTTGGACTTCATTAATTATCAAGTCATGATGGGTTAAAAGTGTTTAGACCTTATTGTGTCGTCTACAGACCTATGTTTGACAACCAACTTTTACATAGATATCTGTATTCCAAATATTTTAAGGAGGTTTATTAATATTGATAAACATCAAATTTTAAATATTATATTATGTTGTTAACCTTTAGTGGAAATCCATACATATATTTTTAATTGCATTAAAACCCCTCTTACATTTGGATATTGAACATGGAAATGTTTTAAGAAAATCATAATATTTTGTGATGATGATGGCACATCTCCACCAGATATAACCGATTAGTCATCTGCGAAAAGTTCTTTTGTTATTGAAACCACAATTTAAATACCGCA